>JAQQSK010010443.1:0-12682 GCA_028658325.1 Potorous gilbertii | reverse complement strand
CCCTCCCTTCCCTTATCCCCATCTTCTCACTTTTCTTGTAGGGCAAGATAGATTTCTGTACCCCATTACCTGTATTTCTTATTTCCCAGTTGTATGTAAAAACAATTCTCAACATTGGTTCCTAAAACTTCGAGTTCCAACTTCTCTCCCTTCTTCCCATCCTATTCATCCCCACTGAGAAGGCAAGCAATTCAATATGGGCTATATGTGTGTGTGTGTGTGTGTGTGTGTGTGTGTGTGTATGTGGTTTTGCAAAAGACTTCCATAAGTTGTTGTGTAAAACTAACTATATTTCCCTCCATTCTATCCTACCCCCCATTTATTCTCTCTTTTGACCTTGTCCCTCCCCATAAATGTTTACTTCTAATTACTCCCTCCTTCCATTTGCCCTCCCTTCTGTCATCCCCTACTGCACTTGTCCCCTTTTCCCCTACTTTTCTACAGGCCAAGATAGATTTGCATACCAAATTGAGTGAGTATGTTATTTCCTCCTTAAGCCAAATGTGAAGAGAGTAAGCTTCACTTTTTCCCACTCACCTCCTCCCTTTTCTACTCTATTGAAAATGCTTTTTTTTGCCTCTTTTATGAGAGATAATTCACCCCATTCCATTTCTCCCTTTCTTCTCCCATTTATATTCCTCTCTCATCCTTTAACTTTATTTTTAGATATCATCCCTTCTTATTCAGCTCACCCTGTGCTCTCTGTCTATATGTGTATGTGTGTGCGTGTGCACACATGTGTGTATGTGTGTGTGTATAATCCCTCCATCTATTCAAATACTGAGAAAAGTCTCAAGAGTTACAAATATTATCTTTCCATGTAAGAATGTAAACAGTTCAACTTTAGAAAGTCCCTTTGATTTTTCTTTCCTGTTTACCTTTTCATTCTTCTCTTGATTCTTGTGTTTGAAAGTCAGATTTTCTCTTCAGTTCTCATCTCTTCATCAAGAATGCTTGAAAGTCCTCTATTTCATTGAATAACAATTTTTTCCCCTGAAGTATTTATACTCAGTTTTGGTGGGTAAGTGATTCTTGGTTTTAATGCTAGTTCCTTTGACTTTTGGAATATCCTATTCCAAGCCCTTCAGTCCCTTAATGTAGAAGCTGCTAGATCTTGTGTTATCCTGATTGTATTTCCACAATACTCGAATTGTTTCTTTCTAGCTGCTTGCAATATTTTCTTCTTAACCTGGGCACTCTGGAATTTGGCTACAATATTCCTAGGAGTTTCTCTTTTCGGATCTCTTTCAGGAGGTGATTGGTGGATTCTTTCCATTTCTATTTTACCCTCTGGTTCTAGAATATCAGGGCAATTTTCCTTGATAATTTCATGAAAGATGATGTCTAGGCTCTTTTTTGATCATGAGTTCCAGGTAGTTCCATAATTTTTAAATTGTCTCTCCTAGATCTATTTTCCAGGTCATTTGTTTTTTCAGTGAGATATTTCACGTTATCTTCTATTTTTTCATTCTTTGGATTTTGTTTTGTAATTTATTGGTTTCTCATAAAGTCATTAGCTTCCATCTGCTCCATTCTAACTTTTAAAGAACTATTTTCCTCAGTAAGCTTTTGAACCTTCTTTTCCATTTGATTAATTCTGCTTTTTAAAGTATTCTTCTCCTCATTGACTTTTTGGACCTCTTTTATCATTTGAATTAGTCTATTTTTAAAGGTGTTATTTTCTTCAGCATTTTTTTTGGGTCTCCTTTAGCAAGCTGTTGACTTGCTTTTCGTGATTTTCTTGCATCTCTCTCATTTCTCTTCCCAATTTTTCCTCCACCTCTCTTACTTGATTTTTAAAATCCTTTTTGAGCTGTTCCTTGGCCTGAGATCATTGGATATTTATTTTGGAGGTTTTGGATGCAGAAGCCTTGACTTCCTCTGATGTTATGCTTCGTTCTTCCATCCAAAAGAATGGAAGAAAATACCTGTTCACCAAGAAAACAACCTTCTACAGTCTTATTTTTTTCCCTTTTTTGGGCATTTTCCCAGCCAGTTACTTGACTTTTGTGTCCTTTGTCAAGAGGAAGGTATACTCTAGGGACCTATAAGTTCTCAGTTCCTCCAAGGTGGCACAATCAAGGAAGAGGAGTTTATTCCTCCCCTGGCCTATGGTGGCACAATCAAGGGAGAGGAGTTTACTCCTCCCCTGGCCTATGGGAACAATCAAAAACTTTTCTACCCAGAATCTTCGAGTAGAATTCCCACTCCACAACTGTTTCCACCTCTACTGTCAGTGCTCCTCCTCACCCCAGGGCTGGGCTCAGGGCTGATTCAGATTCGTCACTCAATTCCCCCAGGGGCTTTAGACAGAGGGCTCCAAAAACAGATGCTGTCACTGCAGTGGCTGCTGCTGGTGGGGCCAGACCATATTTTCTTCTCACCCAGTTGAAAAGACTTTCTCATTGACCTTTGAAACCATCTTTGGCGTTTGTGGGTTGAGCACTGTGAGAACTGCTGCTGCTGGTGCCTTCCTAAAGCCTATTTAGGGTCCTGTCCCTACCATGCTTTGTGGCCCATGATGGACTACGCTGTGCTCCACTCCATGCCTGGTGCAGTGGGCGTAGCACTCCTGTTGATCTTCTAGGCTGTCTTAGACTGGAAATCTTTCACTCTGTTGTTTTGTGGCTTCTCTGCTCTAGAATTTGTTTAGAGTCATTTTTATAGATATTTTATGGGTTATGTGGGGGGGAGGGAAGGGGCTTATACAACCTTTCTACTCCATCATCTTGGCTGCAGCTATAGTACTTTCTTTACCTGATAAAAGGGGCTCCTTGCTGTTACCTGCTTTATTTCCCAGAGATTGGATGATTTCTTTTGTGGCTATTTCCTTTGGCCTTTTGGTTTTCTTTGAGTCATTTCCTTGGAAAATCCCTTATATTAGGACATTTTTTGGACTAGAATGCTCTCTTTGGAGATTAGAGAGGATGGCCTTCTGTTCGTTGAAGCTCTCTTCCCTTAGATTCCTGTTAGCATAAGGATTGAGCTTTAAGGTTCTGGAGGTATTAGGGTAGAACTTACAGTCCTCCATTTGACTAATTTGCTTTCTTGTAATACAACCACCATCCTAGCCCATCTGGGTATGGTGTGAGTGTGTTTTCATCCTTCATTGCCGAAGAAGACCATGCCATCAGAGAAATAATGACATGACTTGCACTTGACTTTATTTTGAGTGAGGGAGTTCTGTGCAGATCACCAGTCTCACTTCTCCTCCAGAGCCATCTGAATTCAGTGATTAGATATTCATCAGGATACCTGGAGATGACCCAGGATGAGGCAGTTGAGGTTAAGTGACTTGCCCAAGGTCACACAGTTAGTGAGTGTCAAGTATCTGAGGTGAGATTTGAACTCAGATCCTCCTGACTCCTGCACTGGGGCTCTATCCACTGCACCACCTAGCTGCCCCAGGTGTGGCAAGGAATAGTATATGAGAGGATCCTGGAGAGATTTGTCAGGCTGAGAGGCAGCACTTGCAGCTCCCTGTGTGATTGCTCTGTCCTATGTAAGTTGGACAGGGCATAATGGAGTTAATTTCCCTGGTCCCACAGACTTGTACACCCATGGGCATCTCGAGCTCCAGAGAGATAGCATTGACTGGGATTCCTTCCCTTTGCACTTTCCATCTTGGGTCATTTCTGGTCATCCTGAGGAATATCTGGTCACTGGATTCAGATGGCTCTGGAGGAGAAGTGAGATTGGTGACCTTGCACAGCCCTCCCTCACTCAAAACAAAGTCAAGTGCAAATCATATCATCATTTCTCTGATGGCAAGGCCTTCTTCATCAATGAAGGATGAACACAACAACTTTCTGGGAAGCATCAACAGATTGATTGTCAGAATCAAAAATGCATATTCTTTTCCAACTGCCACTCTTCCTCTTGTCCTGTTTCTTAATTTCCTTTTCTCCTCTTCCTATCCAAAAACAAGAACACAAGAGATCTTGAGACGGTGTCCTAGTAGAACAACAGGAAATATTTTTTCTGCTTATCCCCAATATCAAAAAGAATTCTCTCATTTTTCCACATAAGTTCCCAAATGGTAAGACCTAGGCTTTGTTTACTTTTGGTTTAGTAATGTCTCTTGTCCGTTTAATGCATGTGGTTGTTCTCTTTCTCTGTAGGGACTTTTCCACCCTGAAGAAAGCTCTCTTCCCTAGCATTAAACACAGGGAAGTTCACCTGCTTCATGTTGCTTTTGAACCCAGGGAGCTACTACAGTGATACCAGTGTTGAGCAATTTAGAGAACAGTTGGCTTTCTATATGTTGATATTACATGACATTGGGCAAGACTATTTTTATCTAAGTGTGAGGCCTTATTAGCAGTTCAGCTCAGACCTCAAGCTTTGTGCAGTGGCACTCAAGTAGCTCTGATTCTTGTCTCTGCTGAAAATAAAATGCTACTTCTACGTAAACAGAGTTGGACTGCAGGGCCAGTTGCTAAATTAGGCAGTGGGAGCATGACACCTTGGGGAGAGTGCTAAGAAAAGAATGAGGGCACAACTCCTGGCTTTTCTCATTCAGGCCTGGATGCTGATTGATTGAGTAGACTTGGGCAGATTCTGTCCTTCCCTAATGATTGGAATCAGTGACCTGAGCCAGGGTCCTCTTATGAGTGTGTCTGTCTCCGTGCAGAGGTGAAGCATGAGTAGAGGATAGGGAACCCAGACCAGCAGGCAAATGAGTCCAAGAGAAAGGAAGTTTTATAGTTATACTCAAAGTAAGGGAAGAAGCTGGATTGAAAAACTAAACCCATAGTTTCTTCATGGTTTTTAACAACTTTTTTCTTTTCTTTTTTTTTGTAATTTTGTAATAGAATACACCAGAACTCTGAAAAAGTTTTGTGTTGGTAGATTTCTTTCTGGATAAGAGACAAGTGTGATGCAACAGAGCACCAGGCTAACCTCGAGGCCACTTGGTTACATCTTGGCTCTGCCACTTTGGGCTTCAGTTTGTACTTCAGTTCACTCTGTACTTCAGTTTCCTCCTGTGTAAAATGAGGATAAAACCTTTGCTGCCTGCCTCACAGGAATGTTAAGATCATCACATTTAAGTTACCATGTATAGCTTAAGTAAATAATTTAATCTTTGTGACCTTTAGTTTCCTCATCTGCAAACTATATGTAATGATATTTTAATGACCTGTTTTTCAGAACTATTGTGAGAAAAGCACTTCTGAATCAGTAAATAGAAAAACGTGCACTAATATTATTATAAAAGTGCACATATGCTTTAAAAACATAAGGCATCATAAAAAGTTAAAGTTATTCATTATTGTTGTTAATCTCCACCTTTGCATTACCTTTTTTTTTTTCAAATGTTCAGCCAGGTGATCCCTAAAGGGACCTACTATGTTCTAGGCACTGTGCTAATGAGGAAGAAAACAGATAAATAACTATGTATGAGCAAGCTATATACAAGATAAATAGGTATAATAACCAATAAACAGAAGGCACTAGAATTTTTTTAATGTTTTTAGTTTTTTCTCAATTACATGTAAAAAGAAGTCTTCACATTCATTTTTATAATTTTTTATATATTTTTGTAAATTTTTATAATTTCTATAATTTTTTTATAATCCAAATTCCTTCTTCCCTCCCCTCCTTTATCATTGAGAAAGCAAGCACTTTGATATAGACTATGCATGAACAGTCATGCAAAGCATATTTCCATATTAAACATGTTGCAAAAGGGAGGAAATAAACAAGAAAAATAGAGTTCTTCGATCTTCATTCAGACTCCAGTTCTTTCTCTGCAAGGGGATAGCATTTGTCACCATAAGTTCTTCAGAATTGTCTTGAATCATTTTAATGCTACAAATAATTAAGTCATTCACAGTTGATCATCAATCATGATGTACAATATTGCTGTTGCTGTCTACAGTGTTCTTTTGGTTCTGCTCATTTCACTTTGTTTCAGTTCATGTAAATCTTCCCAAGCTTTTCTGAAACCATCCTCATCATTATTTCTTATGGCACAATAGTGTTCCATCACAGCCATGTACGACAACTTGTTTAGCCATTCCCCAATTGACAGGCATTTGGATTGGGAAAGACTTCCTATAGAAAATGAGATTTTATCTGGGACCTAAAGGAAACTAGGGAAGCTGGGATGCAGAGTTGAGGAAAAAGAGCATTTCAGGCATGGGGGAAGCTAGAGAAAATCACTAGAGCTTGGGAGATGGAGTGTCTTGTTCAAGGAACAGCAAGAAGACTGGTGTCACTGCACTGCAGAGTAGGAAGATGGGGGGAAAGTGTAAGGTGTAAGAGGACTGGAACAGTGAAGAATGGTGGGTTGTGAAGGACTTAGAATGCCCAAAAATTCTTTCCTTCACTCCCCATCCCCCCATTCCCATCATTTTAAGGACCTAATTAAGGACTTCTAGGCTTTGCCATCAGTCCTACTGTAGCACCCGTAGTACTTCTAGGCCTTTCTTTAGGGGCTAAATTTCCTTTTATGTGACTTTCCCAATTACAGTGTGAGCTAACTGTGCATAGTTTGACAGGTGAAATATGAAATAACTGAGGAAACAAAGATTCAAGCTTTTAAGCATGTGAATTTATTAAGTTCGCATGTGAATTGTGTAACGAATCAGAACCAGGCCTCTTCGCCTTGGGGGAAACAGATTTTTATGCATTAAAAGAAAATAATTAATAGGATGTAAACAAGGATACAAGATTAGGTAATCTGATTTCTAATTGGAGGAAAGTTTGGCACTTTCTAAGGAAGGAGAGAGAGAGCAAACAGTTGCACTTCCCTGAAATCAGAAAAAGAGGTGTTCCACTCCCTTCCGCTTGCCCAAGTATCTGTATTTGATCAGAAGAGAAAAGAAATTAATAGTCGATTGACCATTTTCAGGTAAGACATATGAGTTACTTGAGCTGTAGAATTGTAAGAGAATTCTTTGCACTGATCTTGGCTCTGACTGGTTTTCTGGTCAGCACAACCTAAGTCCTTAGATAAGAATCTCTAGGTGCTCCAGTCTCCTAGTCACAAAGAGCTAGATTCAAACAATGAAATAAACTTTCCTCACAATTTCCATAATTGAATAAAATTTCCTCACAAGACAAAAATTAGACTAGACCATAATTTAATAGAAAGAGAGCTGGACCACATGCAGTATTGAGTCCCAAGATGGAGTCAGTTTGGTTCACTCAGTTCCCACAGCAGGGATGCTCTCAACTTTTTCTTTTGTATCCCCAGCACTTAGCACAGTGCTTGGCACACAGCAAGTGTTTAACAAAACTTTTTTTATTTATTCATTCATATCAGATCTTTATCAGAAATTTGCTACAAAAATGTTTCTCTACTTAACTATATTTTTCTCTAATTCTAACTGCACTGATTTTGCTTGTGTAAAAGCTTTCCAATTTTATAAAAATCAAAACTGCCCATTTTATCTTCTCTAATCACCTCTATTCCTTGTTTAATTCGAAGTTCTCCTAACTACAGTTGAGAAAGGTATCTCTTTCCTTACTTCTCTAATTTTTTAATACTGTAACCTTTTATTTCCTAATTTTATATCCATTTTGAACTTATTTTTGGTATATAATGTATAAAATTGGTCTAACTTTAATTTCTATAAAATGGCTTTCTAGTTTTCGTGGAAGTTTTTGTTGAATAAGGAATCTTTACTCCAGTAGTTAGTGTTAGAATTTACGGAACACTATGCTGTTACGGTCTGTTGTTTTTGGGTCTGTTTTCATAGTTTTCTTAAAAGCACATGTAGCAGCAGAGATATATAGGTTAAGAGAGCTACTGATTCGTGGGGTTATATATATATTGGTGAGGGGTCCATGAAAGTCTTAAGACTTTTAAAGTTTAAACATTTGGACTTGATGAGTACACACTCTCATCTAAAGGCATTGAAAATTTCAGAAAAACAGTTTAGGGACAGAGGATTTCAATAACAATCAGTGATGGTTGTGGAATTTTGCCAAGATTTGACTAGATAAAGAATGGGAATAGTGGTTATTGTTATTTATCTCTTTAATCATCTTAAATCATCACCTGGGCCGTATTACTGTATTTGAAATATCAAAATATGTTTTCTATGAGTCCTGCTTCACAAATACAGGATTTCTGCTTCTGTGTAGTTTCACTAGGTTTTCCTCTATCAGAAGAAACATTAGTAGATGGACCCAGATCCAGAAACTGTCCATAGCTCTTTAGAGAGAAGGGCCTTTCTGGATGGGAGAATGAGGGTGGATCCATGTGAAAGACAGGAGTTGTGGAAAATAGTTTTATACTTTATAATTTACTATGGGCATGTCTGAACAAGACCCAGATCTACAAGGAAAGTAGAATCACCAGAGCATGAGCATTTTCTGTTCGTAGCCCATCAAGTCCCAAATGAGCCCAGAGAAGTGAGAGGGGCTGTTTAGTGTAGACGTACCGTAGCTCATAATGCTCGGTTGCTGAAAGAGACAAAAGGAGTTCACCGGCTTAATCAGCCAGCGTTTAATTACTGTTTTTCTCAGTTCTCTGAGGGGTTGGTCTAGAGGGTAAAAGGAAGAGAGACAATGCTGCTCAGTTCTTTTTAATTTCTTTAGTACAGTAAGAGATTTGTTTCATTCAACAGATACCCTTTCAACTGATGCAGATTGTGATTCCGCTCCTTAGAAAATATTCCTCATTTGTTGGCCAACCTTCTAATGATGAGCTTTGCCCTGTTTTGTAAGGGTAGTCTTCAGGCAGTGGACCCTCAGTCACTGGAGCCACTGCCAGGTCAGTACTCACCTACCAGAGCTGGTGCTCCATTGGCATGGCCACCAATAACCGGAAGCTCTGCAGAGGCCATTGTGGGGCTCAGTGATAGAGAGCTGGTGGAGGAACCAGGAAAATTTGGGTTCAAGGCGAATCTGTTACATGTATTGACTGTGGGACTTTGGCCAGGTTTCTCAGTTTCTTACTGACCCAGTGTTGACGTCAGAGTTGGGAGAAAAGGTTCAAATGTGAAAGAATTCACTTAGATGATTTTTCTCCTAACCAAGGGGAGCTTTATTGATGCAAAAGCTGCTAGTGGGCTAGCCCTGGAAGAAGGACTAGCAATTTACACAGGGACAGGGGCTTGTTTTTATAAGAACAGGATAAGGGAGACATGGGAAAATGTATGATGTAGGATGAGGGAGACAAAGAATTTTGTGGTCCAGGATAAGGGGGAAGTTTTATATTATTCCAAGATAAGGGAAGAGACTTTAAGATGCCCTCAAGCTCAGGAGGGGCCTCACAAAGTACACCCTTAATATTAACCCTTAGAGCACCTTTGTATCCACATGACCAGGCAACTCCCCAAGACTAAATTGCAGAGCTCATGCCCAGTCTGCCTAAAACAACAACAAAAACAAAATCAAGAGTACCTCCAGACTTAGACTAGAACTTGAGTGGGGTCGTCTTATTCTTACTGCTGACTAGTTTTATCTGAAGTTAAGCCATTGTCGCCATTACTGAACTATACATAGGGACTAGCACCTTGAACCTTGCAGAGAGAAGAGGGTGCTTGACATTTCCACCCCTAGCCTACGAAGTCTATTCAACCTAGATTAATCAGTGATAGATGATATTACTGGGCGGGGGAGGGGGAGGGAGGGGAGAACCTCAAACAGTGGCTTGAAATCCATAATTTATGGCTGCAAATTTTTCTTTGACTTAGCCAAAAAAGCACTGATGCTTCAAAGTTAGTAAACTTATCTGAATTCCTTTCAAGGACCACTATTCCATTCCAGCCCTCCCCTTACCATTATTCAAGCTCTTAACGTCCTGCTTCATTCTTTTGACCCAGTAGCTGATGAGCCTGATTGTCTTTCACACTGATTAGTTTTGGAGTGCCTAATCACTATGCCTAATCTAAAGCTGACTCCAAGAAGTGTCTTTTTGGATGGGGAGGGGGAAAGAGGAGCAGAGTAGATTTGGAAAATGTTTTCTTCATTATCTGGAAGAAGGAAAGGCTTGAAATCCTCAGTCATTGCCTAGTCCTCCATGTGGATTTAGCCAGTTTCTCTAGTAGTCACTAAAGGCAAATTACTAGTATTTCAAGGGCACTTGGCATGGATTTAGAATGAGAATTCCTGGATTTAAATCTAGTTACTAGTTGTATGAATTTGGAGAAATAATCTCCCTAAGTCTCCATATCTTCATCTTTAAAATGAGAATAATGTCTTTAGTGTTATATTAAAGCATAACACCTTGTAAACAATGAAGGACAACATAAATATGAACAATGTTATTGTTAATTAGCTGTGGAAAACCTTTTTAGTTTTGAAGTTGTCCTTTTCTTCTTATACTTGTTTCAGACTTGTCCATTGTGCAGGTGGATAATTCAAGGAAGACTTCTAAGATTATTTGGGCCATTCTTTATTTCACACCAATCTAGTTCAGTTAGTTGAGAGAAAGCATTAAGGCAGAACACATGATTGTTTCATGTTTCACACCAATCTAGTTCAGTTAGTTGAGAGAAAGCATTAAGGCAGAACACATGATTGTTTCATGTTTCAGTAATTAGAAAGATTAGGTACAATGGATTGTGCTGTGCTGTCTTTTATCCAGAGAAAGATGATAAAAGCCTTAGATAATGTTTTTGGAAGAACAGAAAAAGAAAGATTCAGAGTTGAAAGTGTTATACAATGAACAGTACAGTTTATGGTTTTAAAAGTTTGTTTTTTTTTTTTAAATGGGGACCACTTTGAGAGGAGAAAGGGCTCCCGTATGGTGGTGTAAAACAGAAAAAAAACAACAAAAAAACCAGACAGCTGGCTGATTCATCTTTGACAACTTGTAGGTTTCTTCCCATGTTTTTTGTTCTGTCTTATTTATAGTGAGTCTGAAGCATGAGTTTAGGAGGTCAGAGTCCACCTTAACCAGTTGGTAAAGGCAGTGAAACGTAGTGGGAAAAAAAATGTCTTATCTCTGACAAGAGTCCTGGATTCAAATCATAGTTCTGATGATATCATTTGTTTTCTTTCCTGTGTTTTAAAGTTCAGTTTTATTTTGTTTTCAGTTACAAATTCTTTTCCCCACCCATTGAGGAGTCAAGAAAAACAAAACCCATTACAAATTTGTATAGTCATGCACAATAAATTCCCTCATTAGCCATGTCCCAAAGAAAAGAAAAAAGAAAAGATAATATGCTTCAGACTGTATTCTGAGTCCATCAGCTCTTTATCTGGAGGTGAATCGTATGTTTCATAATGAGTCTTTTGGGTTTGTGGTTGGCCATTGTATTGATCAGAATTCCTAAGTCTTTCAAAGTGGTATGTCTTTTTAATATTGTGTTATTTTATAAATTGTTCTAGTTCTGCTCACTTCACTTTGAATCAGTTCATGTAAGACTTCCCAGGTTTTTCTGAAATCCTTCCTTTCACCATTTCTTAGAGCACAATAGTATTCCATTACATTCATATACCATAACTTGTTCAGATTTTCCCTAATTGGTGGACATCCCTTCAGGATCTAATTCTTTGCCACCACAAAACAGCTGCTATAAATATTTTTGTGTATAAAAGTCCTTTTCCTTTTCCTTGGATCTCTTTGAGGAATAAGCATAGTATCAGTATTACTGGGTCAAAGGATATGCACAGTTTAATTGCTTTTTGAGCATGGTTTCAAATTGCTTTCCAGAACGATTAGACTAGTTCACAGCTCTACCAACAATGCATTAGTGTACCTGTTTTGCCATATCCTCTGCAGTGTTTGTCTTTTTCCGTTTTTTGTCACCTTGGCCAATCTGATGGGTATGAAATTATGCCTGAGTTTTTTTAATTTTCATTTCTCTATAATTATTAATGATTTAAAGCATTTTTTAAAATATGACTTGATAGTTTGATTTCTTACTCTGAAAACTACCTATTCATATCCTTTGACTGTTTATTAATTGAGGAATGGCTCTAGGGATAATAAAGTTTGGATGGTTCATCTCATAGGATTATGGCAAGAAAGGTACTTTTTAAAAGTCTAAATTGTTACTGGCCACGAAGCCAAACAGTGTACTCAGATCCCAAAATACTCCCATCACAACCTGTGTTATGTCTGTCTGCCACTTAAGGACCATCTCATCATTTCCCACCCAGCTTCACTCCTCTGGATGGTTACCCTCCCTTTACACTTCTCTTTTCAGCTTCATTTTATGTGTTGTCTTCCCTTATTAAATTGTGAGCTTAAAGTCAGGGACTGTCTTTTGCCTTTCTTTGTGTTCCCAGTTTTTAGCACATTGGCTCATAGTAGGCACTTAATAAATGTTTATTGACTAACCTGCACACAGAAAGTGGCATGAGTTATGCATCATCCTTGCCAACTTGTTGTTGTATCCTTAGGATAGGTAGAGATCACATACAATCTCTGTTTTGGAGCTTAGAAAAAAAATAACTTATTAAGCATCTGTTGGGGATATAAAGGCAAATGAGAAGCAAATGGACTCTGCTTTTAAGAAACTTACATTCTAATGGATTAGATCCTATTGTAATAGTTTTGTAATTAATCTCATTGCTTTCACTCTCCCTCAATTCATTCCTTTTTAAATTAAATTATTTTATTTGTTTTCAGTATTCTACAATCACTTCCATGTATTTTGGACTTTTTTCTCCTCCTTCCCCCTCCCTCCCCACTCCCTCCCTGAGATGGCATACAATTTTATATAGGTCCTATACATACATTCCTATTAAATACATTTTCACCTTAGTCATGTTGCAT
>JAQQSK010010442.1:0-12683 GCA_028658325.1 Potorous gilbertii | reverse complement strand
AGGGATCAAAGGGCATGGAATAGGATATTCCAGAAGTCAAAGGAACTAGGACTAAAACCAAGAATCACCTACCCAGCAAAACTGAGTATAGTACTTCAGGGAAAAAACTGGTCTTTCAATGAAATTGAGGACTTTCAATCATTCTTGATGAAAAGACCAGAGCTGAAAACAAAATTTGACTTTCAAACACAAGAATGAGAAGAAGCATGAAAAAGTAAACAGCAAGGAGAAGTCACAAGGGATTTACCAAACTTGAACTGTTTACATTCCTATATGGAAAGACAATATTTGTAACTCTTGAAATTTTTCAGTATCTGGGTAGTTGGTGGTATTATACACACACACGTACAGGCATGCACACACACACATATGCTCATGCACGCACACACAGAGACAGAGAGCACAGAGTGAATTGAATAGGATGGGATCATATCTTAAAAGAAATCAAGGTAAACAGTGAGAAAGAAATGTAGTAGGAGAAGAGAGGGTGAAATGGAATGGGATAATTTATCTCTCATAGAGGAGGCAGGCAGGAGACTTCTCAGTGGAGGAAAAAAGAGGAGAGCTGAGAAAAAAAAACATGAAGTTTACTCTCATCACATTTGACTAAAGGAAGGAATAAAATGCACACTCATTTTGATATGAAAACCTATCTTACAATACAGGAAAGTGGGGAAGAAGGAGATAAGCAGGGTAGGGGGGGATGATGGAAGGGAGGGCAATGGGAGGAGGAAACAATTTGAAGTCTACACTCTTGGGGAGGGACAGGATCAAAAGAGAGAATAGCAACAATGAGGGGCAGGATAAGATGGAGGGAAATATAGTTAGTCTTACACAACAGGACTATTATGGAAGTCATTTGCAAAACTGCACAGATATGGCCTATATTGAATTGCCTGTCCTTCCAAAGGGAATGGCTGGGGAGGGAGTGATGGACAGAAGCTGGAACTCAAAGTTTTAGGAACATCTGTTGAATGTTGTTCTTGCTACTAGGAAATAAGAAATATAGGTAATGGGGAGTAGAAAATTATCTGACCCTACAGGACAAAAGAGAAGATGGGGTAGGGGAAGGGAGGGATGAAAGAAGAGAGGGCAGATTGGTGATATGGGTAAATTGAATGTTCAGTGTAATGGGGAAGGTGGAGGGGACAAATGGGGAGAAAATTTTGAAACCCAAAATCTTGTGAAAATGAACGTAAAAAGTTAAAGAAATAAATTTATTTTAAAAAATATTCATCCATTTTGACCCTGCAATACCACTTCTATGACTGTATCCAGAAGAGATGATAAAAGTATGAATTTGACCCACATGTAGAAAAAAAATATTTATAGTATATCTTTTTTTGGTGGCCAAAAACTGGAATTTGAAGAGATTCCCATCAATTTGGGAATGAGTGAAGAAGTTATTGTACATTAATGTAAAGAAATACTATTGTGCTATAAGAAATGTTTTACAAGCATATTTCAGAGAAACCCAGAAAGAGTTGTATGAACTGATGCTGAGTGATATGAGCAGGATCATGAGATCATGGTACATAGAAACACTCACAGTGTGCAATGAGTCCTTTTGATAGACTTAGCCCTCCTCAGCAGTGCAAGTACCTAAAACAATTCTAAAGGAGTCATGATGCAAAATGCCATCCATTTTCAGAAAAAGAACTATGTATTTCGAATGCGGAGAGAAGCAGACTCTTTTCTTTTCTGTTTTGTTTTTTTTTTTCTTTTACATGGTTTCTCCTCTTTGTTAAAATTCTTCTATGCAATGTGACTAATGTGAAAATGTATTTAATAAGAATGTATATGTAGGGTATATATCAGATAGAATGCCATCTTGGGGTTGGAGGCGGGAAGAAAGGAGAGAAAATTTAAAATTTATGGAAGTGAATTTGAAAACTAAAAATAGATAAATTGAGAAAAAGAAATAGAAAGAAACAATTTTAATATCAACTGACTTATTCCCTTAGACTAATGGAGCTACAGTCCCTTCCATATTCTATTAGGTACTTATAAGAGACAGGCATAGGCTTTCACTGTTCTTTAAGTGACCAGTTTCCCTACTATTTAAATTTGTTCCAAGCTTGACTTAAACATATGGCTAGTTTTTATACTAATTTTAGGAGATTGTTGCTAAGGGTTTCTCTTTGTCTATGTCCAATGTAAATCTTAATTACTATGTTGTATTTCAAATTTAAAAGCTTTTCTATCTCACCACTTTATAAAACTTGGGCAAGACTGAAATGGTTTGGATATAAAGAATTGCTTAATGCTTTCGTCAGTTGCTTCTGGAGAAAAAGGTTCCATTTATGGAGATTAAGGAGTATAAATCATGACTCACATCTTTTCATTAGAGAAGTTCTCAGCTCCAATTCATTGATAATCTGGAATACCACTTTACTTTAAATGCATGACAAAATATATACTACTAATGATTACCACTAACATTATGAAAAGGACATTTCTTATGTGATCACTGAGGAGGGAGAATAGAGAAAAAAGTAGAGAGGGCCAAAAGCAATTCCTTGAGATATCTTACATTTAGAGAAGAGAGAGAATATGGATAGTTATAAAAGGAAGAATAAAAGTGATTATTGACAGAGGGTAAGAATGAGAAAAGTGCAATGACATGGAAACTGAGGAAAAAAACGAAATGCAAGAACTAACTGGTAACCAATCATGTCAAAAAGATCAGGAAGGTAAATAAGAATGAAGACCAAAGTAAAGAGCATTAGATAAGATTTTATTAGTGATCATCATTGGAGGAGAATTAATAGAGTAAGATGGCAGAAGACAGATTAGAAAAGATTGAGAGATTGAAGCAAATGAATATTTATTGAATGAATTTCATTACCAAGTTTACTAACACAATTTTCTCAAATCACTTTTTTTTATTCAATAAGTAGATATATGTTTATTGTTACTCTCCAGTTAAAGAGGAAAAGAAATAAAACTTGGGTTGTCAAATAGCCATCTGTGTATAGTTTTATTCTATTAATTGAACAAAATGTATAAATTAATAGATATTTGGGTTATATAGTCATTTATGTTATGAAGATTCTACGTGGAAGCATATATTGCCTTCAGTCAGTGTCTAATGATAGTTACTCACAAAGAAATAACCAATAGCTCTTGTCTATAGGGAATCACTTAAAGTTAAGGGAATGAAGGAGAGTTTCCTAGAAAACTGAATAGAAAGTATAATTGTCTCACAAGTGATAGCAAGTTAGATGATAGTTAATAAAATGATCAAAGAAAAAATATACACACAAACATATACAGAGACACACATTTGAGTGTGTTTCTATTTAACGACTGATGTGGTATTTGATTTCATGTATGTCCCTAAATTTTCACTAGTTTTGCTTTTGTGTCAATAAACATTTATTGAAATCCTATTATATGGCCTATACTGTGCCAAACACTGTTGCCATTGTTGTTTGTCTTTTGTTCTCAAAGAGGACCATGCCACCAGGAAGATAATTACATGAGTTGCAAGTGAATTGAATTTAAGTGAGAGAGATCTATGCAATTTCACCAGCTTCACTTTCTCCTTCAAAGTCATCTGAGTCCGGTGGCAAGATACAGGGGTTGGCCCTTGCCTCTGCCCCTGCCCCTACCTCACAGAGTAGACCTTTAACAGATGCTAGTGGAATAAACAAATGGATCTACCTCAGTCCCACCTTAGCAATGCAGGCAGACTGAACTAGCAAGAGGAAATGTACGCAAGTCAGTTCTGTTACTATCCTATTAAGTGTTGCACTCAAAGAAAAAGCTACACACAGTAGTGTACAGTTTTTATAGAATTCTGTTTCTTATTTTTTTAAAGGAGCATAATAAAGTCTCTTTTCTCAAGAAGTTAATATTATAATTAGGAAGAAAACATGCATACAGAATTATATAAAGCAAATTATATACAAACTAAATAGAAAATAATTAACAGAGAGAAAGTATTAGAATTAAGAGGGTTTAAGGAATGATTTCAGTAAAAGATGGATTTTTAATCAGTACATGAAGGAAGCCAGGTAAATTAGTAGTCAAAGAACAAGGAGATCATTCCAAGCATGAGGAATAACTGAAGAAATGCCCATGACTAAGAATTGAAGTGTCTTGGTTTTGTAACAGCTAGGAAGCCAGTGTCACAGTATCGAAGAATATTTGTTGGAGACAAGATATAAGAAGACTAGAAAGATAAGAAGGGATTAAATCAATAGGGTTTTGAATACCAAAAAGATGATTTTATCCTATAAGTGATAAGGATTTGCTTGATCAGAGTGGTATTTTGGGAAATCACTTTTGGGACTAAAAAGAGAATGAACTAGAGAGGAGAAAAACTTCAGGCAGGCAGACTCATTAGCAAAGAATGGGTATTAGGGATTGAGTGCCCCTATCAAAATGGTGGTGGTATAATAGAAGAAAAAGTTGTGTGTGTATTGAGGGGGGAGTTTTCAAGAGATATTACAAATGTAAAACTGATAGTTCTTGGAAAATGATATGATAGAGGAATTAATTAGAGAGTTAGTGAGGAATTGAGAGTGACAGGTAGGTTGGTAGCCTGAGAGATTGGGAGGATAGTGTTGTCCTCTAAAGTAATAGGGAAGGCAAGGAGTATAACTAGGTTTAGGGGGAAAGAAAATGAGTTCAGCTTTTGACTTGTTGAGTTTAAAATATAGACAGTTAATGAGGGATTGAAGGTCAGCAGAGAATTTGAGGAAAGTTAGGTAGATTTGATGATCATCAGCATAAAGATGATAATTAAATCCTTGAAAGCTGGTAAGATAACTAAGTGAAGGAGCACAGAAGGAGAAGACAAGAGGGCCCAGGATAGATCCTTGAAGGATACCTATATTGAGACAGCTTGATCTAAAAAAATAGATCTAGTAAAAGAAGAAAGAAAAATGAATGGAGTGTTCAGATAGGTAGGAAGAGAGTCAGGAGGGAGTGATGTCCTAAAATCATAGAGAAAAGATTATTTTATCGAAAGCATAGTGACTAATATTATCAAAATCTGCATAGAGGTCAATGAAAATTAGAACTGAGAAAAAGCCTTTGAATTTGGCCACTGGGAGATAATTACTAACTTTGAAGAAAACAGTTTCAGTGGAATAATAAGATTGGAAACCAGATTATAAAGGGTTAAGAAGGAAGAGAAATGGAAGACTCTATTTTAGATGGTCTCTTCAAGGAATTTAGCTATAAAGGAAAGAAGAGATATAAGATGATAGTGGAAATAAAAGGGACAAATTAGGAGTTCTTTTTTTGTCAGGATGGGGAAGACATAGCATATATATATATATATATATATATATATATATGTATGTATGTATATATATATATATATATATATATATATATATATATAGTTGTTAGAGAATGAGAAATGAAAAGATTGAAAATAAGTAAAAGAGTGGGCATCACTTAAGGAGAAATCTTTTGAAGGATATGGAATGCAAGGGGATCTAATCTGTAATCTAAGAAAATCAATTTGACAAAAATATATGAATTAATCTTATTTACCTCCTTAGCAGCCCTTAGATTATTGTTCAAGGCCTAAACAAGTACCACTTGCTACCAAGTCTTTTCCTAATCCCCCACATCAACATGTTAGTGTTCATGCGTTTTATCATCATCGTCATCGTCGTTGTCCTCGTCATCATCATTGTCATCATCATCATAGCTAGCATAGTATCATCGTCGTATATTACATTTAAGTAGAACGCTAACATTTTCAAAGAAGTTTACATATATAATCTACAACTTACGTTTTTACTTAATTTTGTATTTTTCATGTTTACATATATGTATATTTATATGTGTGTATACATACATATGAACATATATGTCTATCTGCGTGCATATGTGTCTGTGTGTGTTATTTCCTCCCAGTGGAAAGTTCCTAGAAGTGTGAATTTTTTCAATTTTTCCTAACAAAGAATTTGACAGACTAGGCAAATGCTTATTGAACTGAATATAGTTTAATAATTATATTCTCACTTCAAATGTAATCATTCATTCATCAAATATTTACACAACACTTAACAATTTAAAAGGCACTATGTAGAAAGGAAGGAAAGGTACTTTATGCCTCTTCTCTCAGAAAGTTTGCAATCTAGTAAGGAGAAGAAATGTAGAGTTATATGTGAGGATTGTACATCTTCGAGAAGCCAATAAGAATTATGAGGCAAAGACAAATACTAGGAACTAGGGTATGATGGCAAAACTTCTCTCTGCATTCATGTTAAAATATGACACCTCAAAATGTCTCAGTATGATTATGGCTTTGTGACATAAGCAATATAAACAGAAAAATTTATAAATAGAAACATAAATATCATATAAATCTCATTTGTAGTAAAAAGAAATTTATTAAACTTGATGATCTCCATTATCCTGCCAGTTCTAACACACAATGACCCCATAAATCTAAATCAGAATGATATAATCATAGAAATTTGTATTTTTCAAGGGACTTTGGAGGTCATTTAGTAATTGAACAAGGTATGACTTCTACCAAATCACCAGCAAATGATCAACCAACCTGAAATAGGAAAACTTCACTGATTAGTAACGTATTATATCACTAGGCTAAATACCTTTAAATCAATTCTCATTTGACATTTTCATCATGATTGCCCTTGACTGGATGTACTATAATTTGTGGATGTTCTTCCTAAGATATGCTGTCTAGAACAGAACTAACCTCTGTTGTAATTGGGACCACTGTCCCAATTAAAATGAATATAAGGCATTGATTAAAGACTTACTATTTGCCTAACGCTAGGAATACAAGGAAAAAATATGTCATTTCCTAGTCTTAAGAAATTATTTCCTATTCTTATTCAGATTCTTACTGGGGACTGAAAATACACAACAGGGTTCAGTTGGAGGGTGGATGAAAAACTCAATTGTCTTTAGAGTTTTATAGTAAGATATATGGCAAATCTTGCCAGAAATAAAAATGTGGTTTGTGACTCCCTGAGTTTCCAATCATTGTTATTTCAATACACCCCACAACCAGGAGTGAAGGAACTAGTGTTCAAGTCATTAGTTAGGGCTACTTGTAACAAAGGCTGAAGTAGAATGTACACTGTGCACCCCTTTTGCCAGAGGTGGAGTATACCTATGGTCAGTATCCAGCCAGGAGGAGGAAAAGGAAAAGAGGCCTTGGTAAGATGGGTGTGGGGTACAGGAGATCTTTGTAGGATCTGGTTCCAGAGAATATTGGGAAGAGGGGTAGTACTCCCTATGGATTTGTTGCTAGACCCTCCTTTGCCCAGAATATTTAATTTGATAATGTAGTTTTATTTTCCTTATAGCGCATACTTCACTTTTCAATACAAGTTGACTGGGCAGGAAAAGTGCATCATCAAGAACTCTAGAGTCTGATATATTCTCAGTAAAAAAAATAGAGAAGTAAACATATTGAAACTAAAGGTCCAAGAACCTTAAGCCACTCAGGTATGATCTATGTATTATTCCTGCAAGTCACCAGTAACTGGAAATTCTGACCTTTCCTTAGTCAATAAAAGTTCATTCACTCTTTCTTATTCTTGTCTTGAAACCAAAGTACTACAGAGAAAGAAAAACTTCATCAATTTACATTTGCAAACAGTGAAGAGAGAGAAACTTTGTCTCTGACTCTCAGTCACTTTTGATCTAAGAGGAGTGCCTAGTCATTAGGAATCAGGCAGGTGTATTATTTTCATTCTCTCAAAAAAGGTAAAAATATTAATGCCTTCCACTAGTGTTGTCCTTTAGAACTTCCCATATAGTCTTATTAATTTGCTTGGGGACCTCATCAAATTGATCCTCGTGACCCTTGTTATTTGGGCAAGTAAAAATTAGACTTAGTCCTACAAAGTTATATATATATATATATATATATATATATATATATATATATATATATATATATATATATGTATGTATGTATGTATGTATGTATGTATATGTATGTATGTATGTATGTATGTATGTATGTAATGAGCACCCAGGGGGCCACAGAATTCGATTAAACAACACTTAACTGTTTAAGATTAGAAAGTACACTCTTTAAAAGAATACACAGTTAAGAAAAATACTACTTGACTTCCTCTACAAGCAACAAGGCAGGTAGCCAATAAATGCTAAAGTAAATGGATCTTCTGAATTTGTTCCCTCTAGACCAAACCTCTTTATACTTTAAGCATAAGAACCCTCAGATTCTTAAAAGGTCAACATAATAACTTTTTCTACTGTATGAAGAACTGAATGAGGCCACCAAGATTAAAAAAAAGTGAAGCAAGAGAAAGGAGCAGAAAGGTGGCAGCCCTGCAGAGGTCCAAAAGCAATCACTCCATGAGAAATGCATGAGCAAGGGCATACCATATGGCTCCTCAGAAAGAAATCTCTAGTGATCTATTATTTAACTATATAAAGTCATTACAGTTCCAACCATCATGAAAAAAATCGCTCCTTAAACATTAGCACCATTAAGGCAATTGCTTTGTCAGAACGAAAGCCCCAAAAAATGTCCAGCAATCTGAAGATATCAATATTTTTATTATCAGGCCTCTATACCAGGCTTATACTATGCATCCTGGTCTCTTTATCTAAATTCTTCCCATGATACAGGTAATCTGTATTACATTCCCATGAAAATGTCAGTTGTCTGTCTATCCTCACACAAATGCCCTCTCCCCCCGAGTACTTCCTCTTTCAAGTTGCTAAATATATTTATAGTATATAATTGTAGTATACCAAGAAGCTAAGCTCTTCAAGTTTTAGTGGATTGTTGTTGTAATTAAATGATCTTTATGATATGGAAATTCTACACACACACACACACACACACATATGTGTGTATAAACATATAAACATATGTGTATGCATATGTATATGTGAATATGTGTGTATGTATACGTGGGTGTATATATGTATATGTAAGTGTGTGTGTTCAGATTTGCAAATTTGTTTGAATTATATTGAACCAGAGAGTTGTCCATGAGTACTGACTAGGAAAATCACTTTTCATAATCACCCATTTAGTTTGTGCCAAAAATAAGACTTGAATGTATATTTTCCATGTATATATCATCCCTGGTTATTTATTGACTACTTATCACTTTTATATGTATTGCATATTGTGTATGTATGTATGTATCTATAATTACATACATATAAATGTATACACATATGTACACAGCACAAATACATATTATATCATACATTATTTTAAGCATTATATATTCTATAGGTCCCCCCACCTCAATTTATGTAGAAGTAAGAATGCATACAAAAATTCAAGCATATATAAAAATATCACATAACTGCTTTCATAAAAATGAGAGGTAAGAAAGAAGTTACTATTATCTAATAACTGAAAATATCTATTTTTTGGGTAACCACTATGCAGAAGAATCTCTGAGGGGAATTTGGGAAAATACAAAGAAGTGATCCTTTCCCTCATTAAACGTGAGTCTTTTTTTCCCATGTGGAAACTGTATTCTCTTTATTCTGCATACTTCAATTTCAGGACAAAATAAATATTAACAGCACACAGTACACAATATCCTACTCCCCAGAGCAGGACAGAGGGAACTGGGACCCTGTAAGCCCTGCCCTAACACAATGGAGAACAGGAGGAAAACAACCACTAGACATTGGCAGAAGTAGGAAGGCAAGGATAGGGTCTCTCCTGCTGCTGTGGGAAAAATGGAACCATAGAGAGAGTGGGGGGGGGTCTGATCCAGAACTTCATCTAATCCACCTTCTCCATGTGGGGTGCATCTTTATCACCTTCAAGTGGGGGGATCTCATTAGGAGAAGCAGCACTGAGTTCTTCTGTTGTCACCTTATCCTTACCAATGCCAAGACCTAGCTTAATCATGTGGTAAATTCTATTTGAGTGAGTCTCAAAGGAGAGACCTGACGGCAGCAGAGCTGTCTCAAAAAGCAGCACTATCAGGTCTTTAAGAGTCTTGTCATTCTTGTCAGTCTCAGTCTTCTGCCTGAGAGTCTCCACAATGGGGTGATCTGGGTTTATTTCCAGGTACTTCTTGGCTGTCATGTAACCCATTGTGAAGTTGCCTCTCAATTCTTGGGTCTTCATGATACATTCCATGTTGGCTCTCTAGCCATATATGCTAGTCACAATGCAGCAGGGTAAAGATACCAGCCAATTCGAGAATGTCACTTTCTCAACCTTATTATCCAGAATTTCCTTCATTAGCTTGCTCAAGTTCTCAAATTTTGTCTTGCTCTCCTCCATTTTTTTAAAATTTTCTTCTTCATTCTCTGGAAGTTCTAGCCCTTTGTTAGTAACAGAGACAAGGATCTTCCCATCAAATTCCTTTAGCTGTTGCACACAGTACTCATCAATAGGCTCTATCATGTACATCACTTCAAAACCCCATTTCTTTACCTGTTCCACAAAAGCAGAGTTGTCCACTTATTCTTTGCTCTCACCAGTGATATAGTAGATGCATTTTCGGATTTCCTTCATTCTGAAAACATATTCAGACAAGGAAGTCATCTCATCTCCTGGCTTAAAAGTGTCATAATGCAGCAGTTCAGATAGATGGCACCTGTTGGTTGAGTTCTGATGGATTCTAATTTTCAGGTTTTTCGAGAATGCCTGGTAGAACTTTTTGTAATTCTCTTTGTCTTCCATCATTTCAGAGAAGAGTTATAGACACTTCTTGACAATGTTCTTACAGATGACCTTCAAGACCTTACTCTGCTGCAGCATCTCTTTGGAAATGTTGAGGGGCAAATCCTCGGAGTTCACCACATGTGGATAAAATTAAGATACTCAGGAATTAGTTCATTACAACTGTCCATGATGAACACATGCTGTACATAAAGCTTAATGTTGTTGTTTTTGTTTTCAAAGAGATCAAAAGGAGCCCGACTGGGGGTGAAGAGCAGAGCTCTGAATTCCAACTGACTTTCCACAAAGAAATGCTTTAGAGCCAAGCGATCTTCTCAATCATTGGTGAGACTCTTATAAAATTTATCATATTCCTCTTGGTTAATGTCATCAGGGTTAGGTGTCCAGATGGGTTTAGTGTTGTTCATCTGTTTCTGATAGATATATTTCTTCTTGATCTTCTCAGTTTTCTTCTTATTGTTCTTGCTTTCATCTTCATCAAATCTTACATTTTCAGTCGAGTTTCTCCTTATCTTTGGCTGGTTCTTCCTCTTCCTTCTCTTTGTTGTCCTCTGTCTCATCATCACTGATTTCCTTTTGTCATTCTTTCTGCAAATAAAGTGTGATAGGATAGCCAATGAATTGAGAGTGTTTCTTTACAATTTTCTGGACCCTCCTCTCTTCCAGACACTAGATCAAATCTTCTTTCAGATGTAATAACCCCTTTAGTTTCCCTGCCAATAGACTTACCACACTAAGCACGGACTGTGAAAGAGTCACCAGCAGGAGATTCCCAGGCATAGTGTTCATCATCATTGTACTTACTGATAACATCTACTTTCTCTGCCACCAAATAAGCAGAATAGAGATTCACATTAAACTGACCAGTCATGGAAATGTGTGTTCCAGCCTGCAAATCCTCCATTAAAGCTTTGATGGGAGACCTGGCAATGGTTCCCAAATTACTGACCAAATGAGCTTTTGTCATGTCAATTCCAGTGTCCACCAAAGTCAGAGTATGTTCCTGAGAGTTTAGGATGATGCCAGTCTTTAGCTATTTACCATTGTCTTTGAACAGATCTGTCAGACTCCTATAGCACATCTTGTCCAGTGCATCAAAATCATTGGAAATAATCTCTCCAAGGAAAATTTCCTTATTAGAATAAAAGGTGTTGAAAATCAAAAATTTAAGCTTGGAAATCTCTTCCTGGAAGGAAAACGTCTCCACCTCCTCCTCTCCATGACTTCCTCAGACACCTTGAGCCCTTGCAGATAAAAAGGCCAGTTCAGAGAAGGACTGAGTCCAGTGACTCCAAAGACCAGGCACTGTGAGGAGCTTGGCACAGGAGAAGCTCTTAACAGTCTTTTCAAAAAAGGCAAGAGATATATGGGAATATGGACAGTGACTTGAGATCCACATGAGAATTTCTTAACCACACAAGACAATTTCATATTAGTGCTAATTGGATGGCATAGGAAAGGATTTCTAAGCTAGAGGAAAACCGGTCAAGAGCTGAAAAAGATGGGGAATGATTTCATAAAGGAGCAAGAATTTAAAGAGTTGACTGGGCGGAGCCAAGATGGCAGAGTAGAAAGACTCACCTATGCTAGGTCCAAACCCACAGCCCATAGATTTCCTGTAAAAAGAACTCCTGACAAATTCTGGAACAGTGGAAGCCACGCAGAAACACAGTGAAGGAGATTTCCGTTGCAGAGAGCCTTGAAAAACCGACCGCAAAGGTACCCCGGACACGGGAGAGGAGTCCTCCCCTCCCCCGCCCCGGCCACGTGGCACTGAGAGGAGCCAGCAGAGCCCAGCAGGCGGCAGGGACCTGAGTCTCCAGGCGGCGAGGGGGTCCCACCACTCACAAATGCACGGGTCGGTGAGGGAGACGGGCTGGGGGGGGAGCGGGGGATCTCCGGACTCGGACCCCCTGGGAAGCGGCCGCTGCGGCGGAGGCGGAGGCAGCTCGGCCAGGGGCAGAGGCAGCTCAGCCAGAGACTCCCAGAGTGGGCTGGAGCTCCACCCCAGCTCCACTACAAAGGATCTCTGTATAAA
>JAQQSK010010441.1:0-12683 GCA_028658325.1 Potorous gilbertii | reverse complement strand
ATCTTCCTGTGTGAAGGGCAACACCTGAGCCTCTCCTCCCCTCCCAGGTATGCATCTTCATCTTCCTCTTCCTTTCCCAACAGTAAGGGCCAATTAAAGGGCTCACAAGTGACAGCTTCCACCACTACCCTTTCCAGTCTCACTTTAGGAGGGGAGTCTCTACAAACCCAATGAACAATCTCTCTGGATTGTGTTCACTCTAATTCTGTCTTTGAGGAGAGCCTGTGATTGATTCTACTTGCCTCCCTTTTTATTTATCTGACATTCAAATACTTGTTAAGTATTTAGTATACGTAATACTCTATAGGAACTCAGGGAGATATCAAGATAAACAAGACGTAGTTAACATACCAAAATAAGTACATCTGCAACAGACCAATATTTTCTTAGAATACAAAAAAAAATTCTAACTCATACAATTATATTTCTGCAAAGGACAACTACTTAGCCCAAAGAGGATGTTTGTCTCTAACCTGAAACAAAACCAGTTAAATATAACACAGCCAGCTACTTTGTTATGGGGTGAGGAGAGCAGAGGAGAGAGAATGTAAATAAAAAAGCATGAGTTGAAGTGAAAGAAATCACAAGAGAGTGTTAATATATTAGGCAGCTAGGTGGCTCAGTGGGTCTGGAGTCAGGAAGACCTAAGTTCAAAACTGACCTCAGACATTTCCTGTGTGATCCTGTGTCAGCTTCCTCATCTGTAAAATGTAGAGCATAACTGCACCTACCACACTGGGTTG
This sequence comes from Potorous gilbertii, assembly GCA_028658325.1. NCBI lineage: Eukaryota > Metazoa > Chordata > Mammalia > Diprotodontia > Potoroidae > Potorous > Potorous gilbertii. The sequence goes on along the minus strand of JAQQSK010010441.1, from coordinate 11,940 downwards.
GCAGAGAAAATCAAAAGTACATGCAAAATGATGCAAAGTAATTTTAAGAAGGAGAGTGTGCTAGTAATAACAAATCTTTCATAATCATCTCCTTTCCCTCTCCCTAGTATCAAGAGAATAGACCTTGATGTTCCAGAGGCTATCGTGACAGAACATAACAGGCAGCAAGCAGGTTATTTCCCTCTCTGACAGCTAAATTCCTTCCATAGGTTTGATTATTGCCTTAGAGAGATGAAAGATCAGGTTGGTTTTTGGTGGAATAATCTGTTTTCATTATGAGGTTCTGAAGCAATAGGTAATAAAGACCCCGTCATCATAGATTTAGAGCTTGCAGCTTCCAAGTCCCAACTAAACCCTAGCCTCTATAGGAAACCTTTCCTGATCACCTCAATTCTAGTGCCCTGATGAAAAGACCAGAGCTAGAGAGAAAATTTTAAACAAAAACACAGGAGTCAAGTGAAGGATAAAAAAGTAGACATGAACTCATGAGGCATCAGACAAGGACAAACGGTTACATTCTGATATGGGGAAACAATAGGTGTATCCTTTCAGAACTTCATCATTATCAGGGATCAGAGGGGAATCTAATCAGAAAGACAGGCTAGGAGTGGTTCTATTTTGATGAACTTAAAAGAAGTATGGAAAGAGAGGAGTGGAATGCACTAGGGTCAGGGCTTAAGGGAGAAGAAATATGAGAAAATTATCTCACAAGAAGTATGTACAAACAAGGAAAAAAGGAAAGATTAGAGACACACCCCAGAAATACATTTCACCAAAGAGGAAAGTATGGTGGAAAGGAAATAAGAGGAAGAGGGTCATAAGAGAAAGTTAAAAGATGTATAAATCTTAAGTAAAACTAACTCTTACAGATGGGACAGGAAAGAGAAAAAGTGAAAGCTTTTAATAAAATAATAAGATGGGGGAAATACATAAGTAATAACACTGTAACTATAAATGCAAATAGTGCATAAAAAAAGAGGATTATCAGAATTCCTTAGCAACAAGATTCCAACATTAAGTTGTTTATATTATTTTTCTTTGGGGTTAAGTGACTTGCCCAGGGTCATGTAGGTAGTAAGTGTCTGAGGCCACATTTGAACTCAGGTGCTCCTGACTTCAAAGTCGATGTGCTATCCACTGCACCACCTAGCTTCCCCAACATATTTATAAGAAAGAATCTATACAGAGTTAAAGTAAAAGGCTAGAACAGAATCTATTATACTTCAACTGAAGAGAAAAGGCAAAGGTAGTAAGCATTACCTCAGACAAAGCAACAGCAAAAATAGAATTAACTAAAAGAGATAATCAAGGATTATATATACTATACAATATACTATACAATATATACTATACAATATTCTACAGACAATGAACTGATAGCAATATTTAACATGTATGCACCAGACGCCATCATATCTAAATTGTTAAAGGAAAGGATCAATGAGTTTCGGGAAAAATTAGACATTAAAACTATAATAGTGGTCTGGCTCAAAATTAGGAAAACTATAAATAATATTAATAACATTATTAATATTAATTATTAATAATCACATTAATAACAAGACAAAAATCATATGATTTTATCAAAAGACACAGAAAAAGTTTTTGACAAGATAGATCCATTCTAAAAATACTAGAAGGCATAGGAATAAGCAGATATTTTTTTTAATGTAAACAGCATCCATCTAACACCAAGACTCAGCCTTATCTATAACTCGAGGCCTTTTCTATAAGAACAGGGGTCAATCAAGGATGCACACTGTGACTATTACATATAAAATCACTACAAACTGCATTAAAGTGCTTGGAAGTATACCTGCTAAGCTACACACATGCACACAAGAATATAATTATATGAACACAATTAGTTACAAAAATACAGTTCTAAATAATTAGAGAAATATTAATAACTCATGGGTAGGCTATGTCAATATGATAAAAATTTCAACACTACCTAAATTATTTTACTTCTTCTGTGCCATACCAATCAAACTACCCAAGAATGATATGATACAACCAGAAAAAAAATTCATTTCAAAAAAACAAAAGGTCAGGAATATCAAGGGAATTAATGAAAAAAGTAGGAAGGAAACTATATTAGAAAGCTATAATCATCAAAACAACCAGGAACCAGGTAATAAATAGAGAAGTTGATCAGTGGAACAGAATAGATATATGATACACGAAGCAAATGAGCACAGTGGTCTAGTATTTGATAAATTCAAAGATAGTAGTATTGGAGCAACAACTCAATATTCACTAAAAACTGTTGGAAAAACAGTCTGACAGAACCTAAGTACAAACCACTATCTTATACAACACAATAAGACAAGCACTGAGTAATAAATGATTTGGACATAAAGGTTAATCATGAAAAAACAGCAGTCCAGAATCAAATAAGAGAGAACTACAGAAAATAATTTTCAGAATTTTATTACATCAAATTAAACGCTTTATGGACAAACAAAATCAATATAACTAACATTAGAAAAGAAGCAGGTAGGTGGGGGGAAATTTTTGCTATAAGCTTCTCTGATCAAGATCTCATTTTTAAGATATATAGTAACTGATTAAAATTTATGAGAATAAGAGTTATTTTCTGATTTGATACATTGTCAAAGAATATAAACAGCCAGTTTTCAGAGGAAGATATTCAAGCAATCAATAGGCATGTGAAAAAATTCTCTAAACGCTAGTCATTAGAGAAATAAAACTGAAAACAACTCTGAGGTTCTACTTCCTACTCATTGTCAAAATTGACCAAAAAAAAGGGAAAATGACAAATGCTAGAAGGCATATGAGAAAAACAGGGACATAAAATCACTCTTGGTGGAGTTGTGAAATGGTCCTGCGTTCTGTAAAACAATTTTCAACGCTGCCCAAAAAACTACTGAACTACTGGATCATACCCTACTGATCCAAAGATGCTTCTACTAGGTCTATACCCAAAGAGAGCAAAGAAGGAGGAAAAGGATCCACATATACAAAACTATTTATCGTGGTTCTTTTTGTGGTGACAATTAGAAATAACAAGAATCCATCAACTGGAGAAAACAAGTCATGGTATGTGAATGTGATGGAATGCTACTGTACTTTAAGAAATAATGAAGGGAATGGTTTCAAAGAAATCTGGGACAACTTATGTGAAATAATGCTTCGTCAAGTGAGAAGGAACAGAACTATTTGGATAATAAACAATAATGTAAAAAACTTGGAGAGTCTAATCAATGCATTGACCAAAAGACTCACAATGAAATGTACTGTTCGGCCTCTGGAAAAAGAACTGATTGAATCTGAGAGCAGACTGGGACTTTTTGAGGGGGACATAGCCCATGAGATAATTTGTTCTGCATGACTATCCATGATTAAAACACGATTTTTGTTTTTCTTATTTTCTCTATGGGGAGGAAGGTTTACAAATTGAGGTAAGAGGTAAAGAAAGAGAACCCGAAAATAAAATAAAAATGAATTAAAGAAATAAAACAGGAAAAGAAAATATGGTGCTATTCATTATACAGGAGCTTTATGTATTCATTTAAAGCTTGTGCTCATGTGAGACACTGTTATTTCCATTAGAGCTAGCATTTCTCCACCAGCCTCTACTTTGCAAACATCTCATTAACATTTTGTTCAAGTTGCTCTATGGATTAATACCGTATTTCTTTTCAAATATTCTGCAATTCAAACTGGTCATCCCACCATGTAGTTCAAGTTAGTAAGCTTTTTCTGCACTATAACTAATGGTGATCATTGCAAACATTTGCATTCTGGCATCTCTACGGTGAAGCCTGTTTTGAGAGAAGTCAATCCGGATGGTAGCAGGCGGCCATCAGTCATCATCATCGTTAGAGAACTAATTATGGCTTAGTCCTTCTGAAAGAGATTTATTTTCTGGAGTCCAGCTTTAATTATCATTTTCTCCCCTTAATAAAACTAATTTTAAATGGATTAACCAGCCAGAATTTAATGACCATCTTTAAAGTCAAGTTGAATGACAATCAGCTTGTAGAGACAGACAGTGCGAGAGACACAGTTCTGTGTTAAGCTTTGGAAGCTCCTTCCTCCTCCCTTTAGGCTTGTGCCAAGTTGAAATAAAAGAACAAGTCGTTACTGAAGTTGTTTTTTTTTTCCTAACAAAAAATATGGTTAAGGGTGTAGCACAATTTCTCTAGCCTATCCTCAAGTCAACTCTGCCTCTGGCATTTTATTTTTCCTTTCAGAAGGCTTCATCTGGAAAGGTTGAAGAAAATTCAGTTAGTCATTTAAAGGTTAGGAAAGTGGTTAATTTCCCACTTTCCAGAACATTAAAGAAAGTTCAACTTTCCAAATGGTTCTCATAATGACATGATTACCTTACATTGAAGTAAGGAGGCTTTTCCCAACAAGTGTTTCTAACTCATCACAGTCATCTTAGAGCAGTGAGGTAGTCTTTCAGATACAGGGCCAGCCTCAAGAAAACAAGTCCAGCTGTTCCGCAGTCACTACCTGGCTTTGACAGAGTCATCTTAGCTTCTCAGTCTCAGTTCCTTCATTTGTAAAATAAAGATAAGCACCTACCTCCCCCTAAGGCTACTGGGAGGAGCAAATGATATACTATATATAAAATGCTGTACAAAACTATATCAATGTTAACTACCGTTATAATAAGTATTACTTTCGTCTTAGAACACTTGGAAGGAACTTCAGAGATTAATCATCTCATCCTTTGACTTTACAGATGAGGAAGGCATTACACTGGTTGTGTCACATTGGGGCAAATTCTTATGTACTTTAATTTTTTAATTAAATACATACTACTAATATAAGTTATTTAGTTCAAGAAATCATTTCCTGTAGACTGGCTGCATTCTGGAAAGCCAGTGCCAGAAGCATAATTGAAGCCAAGTATCTGGCCCAGGAAAATGTAGAGACATTTAGTATTCCAAGTAAAGTTTTGTTAGGAATAAAGCAGTTTGGGGGGGAAGGGAGGGAGTGGAAGAGCTAGGACAATTGCTAACTCGATTGCCTTATTTTCTCTTCCCGTTCCTTACTAAAATTGGAAAAGTTCAAGTTATTTGAAGAATGCTCAGGACTCCCTGTTTTTAATTTCATTTATGTCCAAATCCAATTAGCTAGTTACCTCAAAATATCTATCAAAATTGACCTAGTCATCTCCCTGAAGAAAGCAATCCTTCCCAACTTCTCCATTATGAAAGGCACCTTCCTTCTCAGTGTTCCAGGAATTGTAACTTTATAGTTTCAGCTGTTATCTTTCTTAACGTTAGTATTTGAGACTACTCCCTACAGCATCACATTTGTCCCTTCTACTATATTTTCACAGACATCCCTTCAATGCTCACATAACCTCACCACTGGATTCTATCACTCAATTTGTCCCTGATCGAAATAATTTTACAGGTGACTTCTAAAATAATCTTTTCCAATTTTTTAGCACAATACTAAAGAAATTGGAAGAATTTGCTACTGTCTATCACAGCCCATTGAAATTTTTCTTTCCAACGACTTCTGAACAATTAGCCTGGTCATATTTTTCACTTCATTTCAAAAAGCATTCTATTGTAAATCAGGAGACTTGGGTTTTGCAATCAAATCACTATTTATGTGATTATATGTTTTTCTAGGGGACATCATTGAGTTACATCCCAGATGAGTAGCTGTTAAGCCAGCTATGAGTTGTGAACAAACGTGAGCTGCAAGACACGCTACTATCTATGTACACCCAAAAAAAATCAGTGAATGAGGAAAAGGGTATGTATATAAATATATTTATACATTTATATTTATAGCAGTTCTTTTTGTAGGAGCCCCAAACTGAAAACAAAAGAGGCACCCATCTAATGGGGAATAAATAAGCAATTTATAGCCTATAATTATAACATTATTGTGAGTTGAGAAATGAATAAATAGGCAGTTTCAGAGGAAAATGTAGACTTCTATGCACTAATAAAGAGTAATGAAACAATTTACATGACAAAAACATCATAAAGAAAAAAATAGCTTTGGCAGATTTTGAACATGGTCAATGAATGCAATGATAAACCATGAGACAAGGGAACTAAAGATGAAACATGTCCCTCACTTCCTTCCAGAGAGGTAATGGACTTAAAATATAGAACAAAACATATAATTTTGGATACGGCCAATAAGGACAATTGTCTTTATTGAACTAAGCATGTGTATTTTGAAAGTTGTTTTAATTATTCCATTGGGGGGGATGAGAGGAAAAACGAATAAATGTTTATAAAAATTAACTGTAAAAGAATCTTCATTCAGAAATCTTTCCAAGATTCACATTTATTTTACAAATTTTGTGAAATTTTAAATAGCAACTTACAAAAATTGTTCTTAGATGTGCTATTTTATTAGAGAATTTTATACTAGTTTGTTGCTTTGCAATTGTTTTCAGATTATCTCAAACAATTTTGTCTCCCCTGTGTAGATTCCAGGGTTCTCCTGGACTGGGGGTAGGGAACCTGCGACCTTGAGGTCATCTATGGCCCTCTAGGTCCTCAAGTGCAGCCCTTTGACTAAGTTTGGATTCCATCACAGGGCTGCACTTGAGGACCGAGAGAGTCACATGTGGCCTCAAGGTCGCAGGCTCCCGACCCCACTACCATATGTACATAGTAGATACACAAAGCAATCAGTCAATATACAAGCATTTATTAAGTGTCTCCTATGTGGCAGTCCCAGTGTAGTGGCTGGGAAGCTTATATTCTATCAAATGAATGAATTTGAATGAATAGACTATGTCCTTCAATTTCTACTGTACCCTCAAAGTTCCTCCTTTGTAATCAAAGGCTAAAAAAGATAAACAAAGACAAAGATATTTTCCTTAAAAAAATCTGTCAAGGCCAACACAGTCATCTTATGAATGTATACTAACATACATCTTTATCTGATAAGGAAAAGCATCATCTTTTCTTTTTGGCACATTTTAAGAGACCTTGAACTTTTCATTTATATTTGCTTTTTCCATGGTGCTGGAGTAAGTAGCAATAAAAATGAATGTGTTTACATTTCACAAGTCTTACATTTCAAAACAGTGTCCAGTTCAGCAAACACAATTTCATATACCAAGGCTTTCTGTCTCAGCAAGGTCCTTTCACAGTTTGAAAAACAAGAGCTAAGGTATGAATTGGTTGCATTATATCTGACATCAACGTTCAGACTTGAGCTGTGATATATTCCAGTTATCCTGATTTTAAATAAAATCATATTTCAGAGATTTGGGTTTATATGGTATATTTAATATTACAAGACACGTACTCACAACCTTAAGGTTTGAAGGTAAGGTAATGGAGTTGGTGGCAGCTATTATAGCAAACATTAGATGCAGAAGCTAACATCAGTGTGATAGTTGGTGATACCTCAAGCATACCCCATACAAATCCAGTCCAATATTAAGAAAAAAATCGAGTTGCAAAAACACGTATGTTTAGATTCAGGAACAACTAGGCATGACAGAAACTCCTAATGCCTCATGTCTGAACTGTCACAACAGCCTTCTTGACTGATCTCCCTGTCTCAGCTCTCTTCCCCACTCTAGGCCATCTTGTAGCAGCTATCAAAGTTATCTTTCTAAAGTAATTGGTCTTATTCAATAAACCCCGGTGACTGCCTAAGAGCTCCAGGGTCAAATACAAAAGCCTGTTTGGTTTTTAAAACTGTTCATAACCTGGCCTCTTTCTCCCTTTTCCATCTTCTCATACTTTTCCACAAACTCCATGATCCAATGATTGGATCCTCCTACAAGTCATTCCATTAACTCACTCCACATCTTTTCGCTGACTGTCCTCCAAGACTGGGATGTTCTTCTCCTCTCTACCCCCTTATTTCTCTGGCTTCCTTCAAGAATCAGCTAAAATCCCACCTTCTGCAAGAAGCCTTTCCTTGTGTCCCTTAATGCTAGTGCCTTCCCTCTGAGATGATCTACAATTTATCCTGTACAGAACTTGTCTGTACATAATTGTCTGCATGTTGTCTACCCCTGTGCTTCTTGGGGTCAGAGTAGGTCTTTGACCTTTCTTTGCATCATTAATGCTTAAACCAGTGCCTAGCACATAGTATGCATTTACTAAATGCCTGCCGACTGTTCATGTGGTCGTTGCTCAGTTATTTTTTTAGTCACGTCTGATTCTTCGTGACCCCATTTGGGATTTCCTTAGAGGAAATACTGGAATGATTTGCCATTTCCTTCTCCAGTTTGTTTTACTGATGAAGAAACTGAGACAAACAGGGTTAAGTGACTTGCCTAGGGTCATACAGCTAGTAAAGGTGTCTGAGGCTACATCTAAACTCAGGTCTTCCTGACTCTGGCCCAGTGCTCTATCCACTGCACCACAGAGTTACTCAGTTATTCATGCAAATGCAAAAATATAAAAATAAAAAGCCCTAGGCAAAAAAGGGAAGGTGCCACAGTTAGTAAAGGGCTGCACATATTACTGGTATATTGTAACATTCAGCATACCATGAATTGGCCATTACCCTATCTCTCTCCTTATCAAAAATCATCAACTTGGAAATAATTGGTTGAGCAATTTTCTCTAGTTTCATGAGGCAAACCAATGAGAAAATGGGATTCACTTGACAGCTATATTAACTAAAATATCTACTTTACAAGATGAGAGATATGCATAATTTACATGAGATGTCATGAATATAAGTATCACCTTCATTGGTTGTAATGGTAAGGGAATTTGAAGATCTTCCTTGTCCTTTTATAGGTTTATGTGATCTGCTTTGAGCTCTGGTCCAGCCCACAGCTTGAGTCACAAGGAGCCAATGGAGCAACGACCTTGCCCAACGGTGGAGAAGGAAGGGTTCAGCAGGAAAAGAATGTGAGGTGGGGCTGATAGAGCAGGCAGAGCAACTAGCATGAGTGAGAAAGGGAGTAATTTTGTCTAAGAGAGTTTGTTCGTGGGGAGACCTAATGCAAGGAAGACTTGGGGATGGTGGTTCTCCCTTTGTTGGTAATATGTACAAACTTCCTTGCTCTCATAGTAGAATTGACTTTCTGGTATCTGAATAAATATATTTGGTTTCATCTTTTGAGGAATAGAGTTTATATTTTGCAAATTTACCCTGGAAATATGCATGCATATCTATAGCAGCAGCTGTAGCTATCAAATTGGCACTAAAATAGAATAGGTAGCAACTCTTTCAACACTCCTCATTCTTTTTGATTCTTATTCATATTTTGATAAATCTACCATAGGGAATCTCATGCAATGTGTTGCAGGCTTTCCTTTGTCTTTTTGTTTGTTTAAATATCCTGGAGGTGTCAGTGAAGCCTTCACAAGTCTTAGCCTAAATTACTCACTGCAGTAAGGAGGTAACCCTGGGTTCTCAAAGGCTAGGTCAAGCAGGGCACAAGCTCTGGCAGGTTTCTCCTAGCTGGAAAGCTTTCAGGCATAGCCCAAGAAAAGAGACTATATTCACTTTCAAAGGACTAGCTTAGTTAATTAATTACAAAGAGGCTTACAACAGGTAGGCTGGCCATTTCATGATGAATTATTTGGCTAGGGCTGCAAAAGAAACAAAGAACACTACCACATCTCAATCCTATGCCACGTCCATTAGCTTCTGCAGTAATCAAGTCAAAGTGTAGGAAAGGGGGATCATAGAGCTGGAAGAGACCTCAGAGGATTCCTAGTCCTTTCCTAGTTTTCATTTTGAAGTCAAGGTCTAGAAAGCAGGCCTTTCCTTGACCAAGGTCACACAGGTATTAAGTGACAGCACCATGATTTAAACCAGGATTCTCTAACTCTAAATTCAGTTCTCTTTCCAATTGTACAACCCAAGATCTGGGGGTGCTAAGAATCCCAAAGTATTTTAGACCACCAATATTAATTTAGTTGTGAGATCTTTTTCTGGTGATGTGGACAGATAGTTGGAGAAATCTCTTTTGAAAGAGAAGGAAACAAAAACCTTTGGTTGTGTCTTTTGCAGAACTTCTCAAAGACAAAGAAGCATCATTGAGGGTAAGTCAAATCTACTTGAACTTTGAAGTTATTTATAATTTTGATTCATCCAATATCCTAGTGTTCCACAGCTGACAACATGACACAGCTGAAAGAGCATTGGCTTTTTCCCCCTTCTTTTTTCTTTTGTTGTCTTTAAAAATATTTGTTTGATGGGATGGCTCTCTGGGAGGAGAAAGATGAGGAAAACTGGGAGAAATTCTAGGGAATTAAAAAAAAACAAATAAATACTTATTTTTTAAAAGATAAAGAGTTAGGGGACCCCGGTTCAATTCCAAGCTATGCCACTTACTACCTAGATCAACTTGAGCAAGTCACTTAACTTCTGTGGACATCAGTTTCCTCATTAAGATACGAAATGATCTCAAAGGTCCTTTCCAGTGCTTAATCTATGAGTTATAACACTACCAGAAAGATTCTAGGTATTAGACTTCAGGATATTTCAAACGCTTCCTAAACTTAATTTCCTTGAAAAAAAGTCACATTTTTCTCTCATGGATTTATGAGATTTCTGTTCTGAGCCTTTGCAAAGCAAACAATAATGTCTAAAGATTGTTCTAGGGAGGAGTTGACTTCTGAGAAGAGGTCAACCACTAAGGAACGTTTTTAACAGAATATTTTCCAGGGTCTGAGCCTTCATTTGGGAGACTTGAACTTGCTAGGGATAGAAAGGTAATCCAGTGTTTGTCTAAGTTCTTGCTTGACAAGCTAAATTATCCTGAACTTATCTTGATGGTTTATTACATGATTCATTATCCAATTCAATTTAAAAACAAAAACATCAAACTTTATCACAAACTGTAGTTGCTTATGATATAGATGCCTTAAATTCTATCCAGGTCAGATACTTCCTCTGTCATTTAACAGTTTTTATGAATGATTTGGATAAAGGCATAGAGGGCATGCCGGTCAAATGTATAGATGACAAAACTGGAAGGGGGAGTTACCACATTGCATGACTGCCTCCAAAAAGACCTCAACAGGACAGAACAATGGGATGCCCCTAATAAGGTAATCCAGTGCAGACAAATGCAAAGTTTTACACTTAGATTGAAAAATATCAGCTTTACAAGAATGAGATAGGAGAAGCATGGTTAAATAATCTATCAGAAAAGGATCTGAGGGTTTAAGTGGACCACAAACCCAATATGATTTATCAGTGTGAAGTGGCAACCCAAAAAATGAATGCACTCTTTAACTGAACTAAGAGGGGTATAGCTTTCTGAAATAAAGAGATAATCATCTTCCGGTCAGACCACATCAGGAGTATTCAGTTCAATTCTAGATATCACAGTTTAAAGGACACTGATGAGGTCATGAAATATGAAGACTGATTGAAAGAACTAGGGATCTTGAAAGAGGATCAGCTGTGAATGCCTTAGCTGTTCTCAGCAATACAATGTTCCAGGACAAATCTAAGGACTTAGGATGAAAAATGCTATCCATCCCCCAAGAAAGAACCGATGGTGTCTGAATACAGATTGAAACATACTTGTGTTTTTGCTTTTATTTCCCTTTATTTTTCTTGAGTTTTTGTCTATATGTATTTTTTTACAATAAGACTATTTTGGATATGTTTTGCATGACTACACATGTATAACCTATATGGAATTGCATGCCTTCTCAATGGGAGTGGGGGTGGGAAGGGAGGAAGGGAAAAAATTTGGAACTCAAAGTTTTAAAGACAAATGTTAACAATTGTTGTTATATGTAACTGGGGAAAAATTAAATACTAAATTACTTTTAAAAAGGAAAGAAAGAACTTGGGTTCTTTAACCTAGAGGAGATAAGGCTCAAAGGGATATGAAAATTATCTTCAAGTCTGCAAAGGGTTCTCATGTGAAAAAGGGATTAGATTTGCTCTATTTAGACTCAGGAAAAAGAACCAGGAATGATGAATGCAAGAGGCAAAAAGACAAATTCATTCCTTGATGCTAGTGAAAACTTCTTGACAATT
>JAQQSK010010440.1:0-12683 GCA_028658325.1 Potorous gilbertii | reverse complement strand
TCTTGTGTTATCCTGATTGTATTTCCACAATACTGGAATTGTTTCTTTCTAGCTGCTTGCAATATTTTCTCCTTTACCTGGGAACTCTGGAATTTGGCCACAATGTTCCTAGGAGTTTCTCTTTTTGGATCTCTTTCAGGTGGTGATTGGTGGATTCTTTGAATACTTATTTTGCCCTCTGTTTCTAGAATATCAGGGCAGTTTTCCTTGATAATTTCATGAAATATGATGTCTAGGCTCTTTTTTTGATCATGGCTTTCAGGAAGTCCCATAATTTTTAAATTGTCTCTCCTGGATCTATTTTCCAGGTCAGTTCTTTTTCCAATGAGATATTTCACATTATCTTCCATTTTTTCATTCTTTTGGTTTTGTTTTGTGATTTCTTGGTTTCACATAAAGTCATTGGCCTCCATCTATTCCATTCTAACTTTGAAAGAACTGTTTTCTTCAGTGAGCTTTTGAACTTTTTCCATTTGCCTAATTCTGCTTTTGAAAGCATTTTTCTCCTCATTGGCTTTTTGAACCTCTTTTGCCAATTGAGTTAGCCTATTTTTCAAGGTGTTCTTTTCTTCAGCATTTTTTTGGGTCTCCTTTATCAAAGTATTGACCCCCAAGGGTCTCAGTTCCCTCAGGGGGTTTATGTCAAGACCTTCAGTAATGGATCCGAGTTCCTGCCTGCTTTGGGAGCCCTTGTCTACTGGTGCCTTCACTGCTGCCTCCCAAGGGGGCCTGGGTAATGGGGACACCCTGCACCCCTCTTGGACAGCCATAAAGATTCTCTCACTAACGTTTTCGCCTGTGGGTAGAGGGACCTTCGTGGACACTGGAGATTCTGTCCCTGAAGCCTGCTCGTATCTGCTCCTCTTGGTGCCATGTGGCCAAGGCAGGTCCGGACTCTACTCTGTGTCCAATGCGTGACAGACCTTTGGGGTCAGTTTTTCAGGGCTCTGTGGAACAGAAATCTTCTCCACTCCGTTATTGTGTGGCTTCCACTGCTCCAGAATTTGTTGGGAATTCTTCTTTACAGGTATTTTATGGGCTGTGGGTTTGGGGCTAGCATATGTGAATCTTTCTACTCAGCCATCCTGGCTCCTCTCTAAAGTTTTAATTTTTGACGACTGCCTTCCTCAGTCTTCCCTCCTTTCTTTCAGCTCCCCTGCCTTTTACTCCCCTTTTCCCTTACTACTTCTTCCCTCCATTTTCACCTCCCCTCCCTTTTCTTTCCCCCTCCACCTCCACTTGCCCATAGAACTAGCTGTATTTCTATACTTAATTGAGTTTATTGTTCCCTCCTTGAATCCAATCGGATGAAACTATTTTTAGTCTCATCCATTGTTTAATGGTCATCCCCCTCCTGTCTTTACCTCTCCTGTCATATATATATTTTTGTGCCTCTTCCTATGATGTAATTTCTATTTTGTCTGCCTGCTGCTTTCCATATCTGCCATTATTATCACTTTGCACCTTTAAATAATACTTATCATCACATCATTTAGTTTGTACCCACTTCCTCTATCTATGTATACCCCTTTTTTATGTGATAACAAAGATACAATTCTCAAGATTATCAAGTATCATCTTCCCTTATATGGGTGTAAACAGTTTGCCCATATTGAGTAAAAAGTTTGCTTTTCTCCCTGTTTACCTTTATATGCCTCCCTTGAGTCCTGTGTTTGAAGGCCAAATTTTCTTATGACTTCTGACCTTTTCATCAGGAAGGTCTGCAAATCCTTTATTTCATTGAATGTCCATCTCCTTGCCTGAAATATTATACTTAACTTTGCTGATTAATTAGTCCTTGGTTGTAGTCCCAGCTCTTTTGCCTTATGGAACAACATGTCTCATTTCCTTTGATCTTCTAATGTAGTAGCTACAAGGTCCTGTGTGATCCTGGATGTAATTCCTTGATATTTGAATTATTTCTTTTTGCCTTCCTGCAGTATTTTCTCCTTCATTTGATTATTCTGGAATTTGCAATGGTATTCCTTGGTGTTTTTAGTTTGGGATCCATTTTAGGAGGTGAAGGGTAGATTATTTTGATGACTGTTCTGCCCTCAGGATCTAGGACTTCTGGGCAATTTTTCCTTGATGATTTCTTGGATGATATTCCCCAGGCCCTTTTTCTCATTGTAGTTTTCTGGTAGGACCATCAATCATCCTTAGATTTTCTGTCCGGGATCTATTTTCCACGTGAGTTATTTTTCCAGTTACATATTTTACATTTTTCACTATCTTTTCATTCTTTAGATGCTATTTGACTGATTCTTGATGTCTCATAGATTCATTTGCTTCTTCTTGCCTGATTCTAATTTTTATCAAATTGCTTTCTTTTGCAACTGTTTTTCCATCTCTCCAATTGTTCCTTTCAAGCAGTTGTCTTCTCCAGTTAGGTTTTGTACTTCGTTTTCCATTTGTCCAGTTGCCCTTTTAAATTCTTCTGTGATCTCTTTTTTTCATATTTTTTAAAGTCATTGGTTAGTTTTTCTTCTATTTCTTTAATTTGTTTTTTAACATCCTTCCTGAGCTCTTTCAGGAAGGTTCTTTGTGCTTCAGACCAGTTCATATTTCCTTCAAAAGTTTCAGATGGGAGTACATTCTCAATGCTGACCTCTTTGCTATTTGTGTTTTGGTATTTCTCCCCATAGAAAGATTCTATGTTCTTTTCTTTTCTGTTTTGCTTCTTACTTGTGATAATCACCCTTTTCCTGGTTTTTAAAGTAGACATCCTCATCTGGTGCATAGGGTCTTCTGTCCCACAGTTCTTGTGGCTAAAATTTGAGACTTTGTGTGTTGTGGCCTCTGTTACTTTCAGGTAGAAGCTAAAATGTTGCAATTTACCTAGTGCTGAGCTGGCTGATATCGAAAAGCAAAGGCCATGTGAGATCTTTTTGGGTTTCCTGGCAGTTACCCTGGATCTAGCTCATTGATTGTGGTGGAGGGGTGGTCTGACCACAGGAGGTCTCCTCTGCTGAGCTAGAGCATAGGAAAGCTCAACAGGTTGATGATCTCATCTGCACCAGTTTTTTTTCCCTATTCCCCTTGCTGCTGAGGCACATTCAGGGTCTTGGAATTGGCACTTGCAGGCTTCATCCCCTTGGAGTACAGGATCTTCTCCTGGTTTGCTCAGGTGGGGTTGTCTGGGACACCTCTGTTTCTGCACTGGTTCCCTTCAGTCATGGCAAGAGGGACCCTCCTTATTGATTTTCCTAGACTCATGGACTAAGAGACTGTGTACCCATTCTGCCGCTACCACTGTTCCAGGGTATTTCCTGAGGAGATATTCTCTGTGCTTGTCAAGATCAACAAGGAGAGGAAGATAGCAATTACAGATCATTCCACTGTCTTGGCACCCCAGACTGGAAATATAAATTTCTGGAAATGTAAAAGCTTAATGTAAAAGCTGCTACATCTTTTGCTATCCTCATTGCAATTCCACAATACTCTTTTTGTTTCTTTCTGGCTGTTTGCAATGTTTTCTCCTTGACTTGGGAACTCGGAAATTTGGCTACAATATTCTGCTTCCTCTATAGAATGATAGACACTTCCTGACTACCTTCCAGACTATCTTGGGCTGGGGATTTGCTTCACTCCATCATTCTGTGAGTTCTGCTACTCCAGAATTTCTTTGGAGACATTTTGGTGTAGGTATTTGGTTGAGCTTGGAGGGAACGCTCTTAAAAGTCAGAGCTGTCACTCCACCATCTTGGCTGCACCTCATAAAAACACTTTTAATAATGGACAGGGTAAGGGGAAAGAGAGAATAGGATGAGTAGGAGGACAAATGGGGGAAATTGCATGGAGGGAAATACACAGTCGGTAATGATTACTGTAAAAAATATTAAAGAGATCCTCTCTGATAAAGACTTCTTTTTTGAAACATGTAGAAAAATATTCAAATTTATAGAAATAAGAGTCATTCCTCAATTGATATATGGCCAAAAGACATAGAAAGATAGTTTTCAAACAAGGTAGTCAAAGCTATCCAGTCATATTTTTTTTAAAAAGTTCTAAATTATTCTTAATGAGAGAAACACTAATTAAGTCAACTTTGAGGCACTACTTCATCAATGTAATATTAGCTAATATGAGAGCAAAGGAAAATGACAAATGTTGGAGGGCATGTATGAAAATTAAACACTAATATACTATTGGTTAAGTTGTATACTGATTCAATCATTCTGAAGAACAATTTGGAACTATGCCCAAAGGGCTCTAAATTCATGCACGCACTTTGATCAAGCAATGCCACTATTAGGTCTGTATCCCAAAGAAATTAAAAAAAAAGGAAAAACTTCTATTTGTTCAAAGATATTTATAGCTACTCATTTATTGGTGGCAAATAATTGGAAACTGAGAGGACGTGCATAAATACAAGCTGCAATATATGACTGTGAGGGAAAACTATTGTGTTTTAACAAATGATGAGCGGGATGTTCACAGAAAAACATATGGAAAGACTTACATGAACTGATGCAAAGTGAAATGAGCAGACCTAAGAAACCATTACTGTAACAGCAATATTGTATGATCATCTACAATGAATAACTTATCTGTTCTCAGCAATACAATGATCTAAGGCAATTCTTTTTTTTTTTTTAAATCAAGGAAAACAAAGTTTATTAAGGATTCGCCTAATTGGGTAGCCTCTTACAGAGCCTAAGCATTAATATTCACAAGTGGGCCTGATACAATCCCAGCTAGATGGTCTGAACTACATTGAATCTCTCTAAGGCAATTCTTTAGGACTTTTGAAAGGTGCTGTCCATCTCCTGAGAAAGAACTAGTGGAGCCTGAATGCAGATCAAAGATACTTTTTCTTTATTTGTCTTGGGGTGTTTTTGAGTGTGTTTTCTTCCACAGAATGACTTACATAAAAATGTGTTTTACATGACTATATACATACATACACACATACATACATATACATATGGTGTGTGTGTGTGTGTGTGTGTGTGTGTGTGTGTGTGTGTATAATCTATGTCAAATTTTTGCCTTTTCCTTAAGGATTGGCAAGAGTTGGAGGTAGAGAATTTGGAACTCAGAATTTAAAAAAAAATGTTAAAATGTAATTGGAAAAAAATAAAGTATTAAATAAGAAAAAATAATAAAAAAGAGAAAACTTTGTAAAAAGTATTCTCATGAAGAATTTTTATAAAAGAGAAAGTAGACCTAAAAGTGTGTATTTATTCACCTCTTATCAAAAACAAGTCTATTTTTCTTAGTAATAAAAACTTGAATTATTTCACCCCCTAGTTCTTCAGAATATACCCCTTTCCCAGTTATCTTTGGAAACTAAGTCTCTAGAGTATATTTTAACAATGATGAAAGTGAGTTGGGATGTAAATATTTCAAATACAAGGGGTGGCATTTCCACATCTCACCCAGGACTTAGAGGTGCCTTGTCCTTATATTGGTGCTTGGATATTTTCCTTAAGCAGCTTGCCTACTCTGTCCATTTCTCCATTTCTCTTGAGCTTCTTTGTGCTAAATAGAAGCACATTTGCCTATGATTTCTTCCAGAAATTATTTTCTAACAAGTGGAGTTGAATAATGTAATTGCTAGTCCATCATTCTTTTTTATTTTTTTATTCTTTCACTGGGGAGCTAGGCAGAGAGGTAGTTAGCACCTCATGTGCTCCCACCATTGAAGCTAAAGAAAGTCAATACAGTACTACTGTTTGTAGGAAGGAACAATTACTGAATGTATATATGTAGTCAAGAAATGTGTAAGCTCTCTTAGCTTTTAATTACCCACAGACAAAGGACAGTGTTCTCTCCTTGATGCACAAGGGATTTACCACCCTAGATTTCATTAGGGTTAATGGGGTGGGGAGTATGTGCATAAATCCTCTTCCCTTTTCCCCAAATGTCAATGGTAGAATGAATGCCAAAAGGATCTCTGCTTTTTCTCTCCTTGATTGGTTTCATATGTAATACAAAAGCACATTTTGGAAGTGGGAGAGCCCCTCTTTTTCAACCACATACTGTAATATTTGGCTTTGTTCACACTCACTGAATCTCATTTTCTCTATAGCTTTCCAGAGGGTGGTCAGACACATTCACCAGATCCTATCCTGCCCTATTTCCAAGCATTTGAAAATACAATTTTTACTCTTTTCTTATATCCTTGAATACCAACACAGGATTCACTGTAGAATCAAAAACATCTTTATCAAAATATGTTTCACTGATTGACTTTGTATAGATTCCAGAATGTTTAGCTCCTTTGTCCTCCTCCTAAAAAAGATACACACACACACACACACACACACACACACACACACACACACACACACACAGAGTTTTTTGTTTGTTTGCTTGTTTTATGTATTCCAGAGGTCCATGTAGAATTTTATGGATCTCTCTGGCCTAATGATCTCTCTCTCTAGATTTTGCTATCACCTTGTCTTGATTTACTCCTCTAGCTTTCTTTCTGAGATTTCACATAAACAGGCCTTCAAGTCCCACCTTTAATAAACTTTCTTGCTGCCTCCAAATCCTTTATCAAAAGCTTAAGTCTTATGGTGGTCAGAAAATATTTCACATTATATTAGGAAGTCTACAGCCTAGATTTTTTAAAAAGGCAGTCACTGGGGCATTTATTGTGCATTTTTAATTGTAGTCTCTAATATATTAAAACATGGCCTTGCATTTCCAAGTAAAATGTAAGATTTGAGAAAGGAGAGAGGGGGCAGTGGACTCTCTCTTAGCCCTTTATAGTTTTTCCTTTGCTATGAAAATTATGATTAAAGCCCTGCTTCTCATGCCCAAGAATTCCCAAAATGTATAGCACAAGATGTTTTGATGAGTAACTCTGGGAAGCTATGTGTATTTATATGGACTGCTTTGAGGAGAATTTTGGGAAAGAGATAGGCATAGAATTTAAGAGATTAGACGCATTCTCTGTCTTCAGAGAGAGGTATGCCAGAATGAGGAGGAAGCCAGCAATCCCGAGGTTGGGGGTAGAAGGTGGGGGGGCTAGACTTTAAGACTATATTTGGAATTTTCAGGGTCAAGCACTTAGCATTGATTTTGTGCTTCTCTGTCCTCCCTCTAAAATATTCGAAAGAAGAAGTTATTGCTGAAGGGGACTAGCTGCTGTAGGAACCAAAATGGCCAGAGTCATACAAGCATAACTGGGACTATGAAGAGTTGAGACTAAATGGATTGAATCATGTTTGGGTGAAACAATTCCCACTCAAAGATGTTCTCCCTTCCCTAGGGGTCTAAACTGAGACAGATGGGAGTGATTAATTGCTTCCTTTATGTTGTACAAACAGGAAGCCCCTGACTGCTCCCTGAGGTCAGAAAATCTCTATCTTATACCTACTCTGTGCTGACCAAGTACTCTCCTGATTGAGTGTTTTGATTTTTGTTCCCACCTCACTTTTTTCTGTCTTAATTCATTATCCCTGATACATCATCTTAATTCAGTTATTCAACGATGATCATGTGATTATTTGGGGAATACTAAAGTTAGGAAGGACTGTAATAAACTGCATCCAGTGCTTTGCTTGAAAGCTGACCTTGGGTGGGGAAGTAGCAGTTGAACAATGGGCCTCCTGTGGGAATAGACTGAGCTAACTTGGACCACAGGTTGATAAATAATACAAAACTTAATTCCCTCTCGACAATCTCTATATAAATATCATTTTTGAGTGAGTTCAATAGTGAAAGAGAAGGGAGATAAAGGATAAGTATGTCATCATATGGTGTTTCTTCATTTCCTTAACAATGGCATTTGATTTTGTGTCACATATGAGGATGTAACCTACCTCCTTGCTTGCATATTCACAACTCTACACAGTAGTTTATTGATATGCAATGAAAAGATCACTGAATATTCCATTAAGAATAGGTGACTATAAGCTCTATTTCTCACACTAACTGAATTTGTGACTATTAATCAAGCAATCAGTAAGCATTTATAAAGTGCCTATCTATTATGGTCAGGCACAATGGTAAATTCTGAGAATATGAAAAGGCAAAAGACATTCTCTGAGGACCTTGAGGACTTCATAATTTAATGGGGGAGACAGTAAGTAAAGAAATCTGTATGAACAAACTATATATGGAAGAAATGAAAAACAATTCACAAAAGAAGACCCTAGAACTAGAATTAAGAGATATACAGCTTACAATTTATGAAGCTCAGTTTTCTTCATTTTTAAGACATACATATGACTATATATTTTAACTACAGAGTGGAATTGTTTTGATACTGTTTAATAAAAAGTAAATCATATTACTGAGTTAGCATCATCATCATCAGTAGTAGTAATAATATTATTTTTATGTTGTTTAATCAGGTAGACATGAACCTATGGGAAATTATTGTTCTTCTAGTATTCTTTTATATTAAACATTCTGGCAATGATTGAACATATAGATAAAATAACTGCTTTTAAAAATTGAATGTTATCTTTAGCATGTAAGATACTACTCTGGAGGTGCACTGAAAGTTTTCTTAATAAAAGTCATGAATGAGATAAGATGATAGGGTTGATATACCTCACATTGTTTCTACAAATTTTCTTTTTATTGTCTTTAATTAGGCAATATGGTGCTGTAGTTTTCTACTGTTTAAAGCAGCTAGATATGAACACTTTCTTTCATTGTATTCCTGTGGGTCATTGGTATCTTTCTTTAGCCACTTTTACCATTACAGGAGTTGTCCTTCAGAATCTTCCTAGAGCACTAAAACTTTTCTTTTGTGGTCCTCAAAGTGGCAACAGCCATAGTATATGTTAATGTACACAGGTACTAAAATTTGTGATTGGTTCTAAACCATTTGTGATGGTTATATCAGAAATTAGCTTCAAGAAATTACTCTGTTTTGGTAAATAGCTGGTTTATTAGTTGGATTCATGTCCTCAAACTCAGAATGTGGTTTTTCAAAATTCTAGTTCAAATTAATGAATAAACATTTATTAAGTATCTATTATGTACTAGGAACTCTGCTGAGCATTTGGGATACAAAAAGAGGGAAAAGAAATTCCCTGTCCTCAAGAAGCTTATAATCTAATGGGGAAGGCTACAACATGCAAACAAATATATGCAAAATAAGATATATATGTATATGTATATGATAAATAACAAATAATTAACAGAAAGAAAGCACTAGAATCAAGAGGGTTTTAGAAAGCTTCCTGTAGAAGGTCAGATTTTAGTTGGGACTTAAAGGAAGCTAGAGACATCAGCAGTCAGAACAGAGCAGGGAGAGTATTTGGGACAGGGACAAGTAGAGAAAATGCCTGGAGCAGAAAGGTGGCCTCTACGTTGTTCTTGGAGCAACCAGGAGACCAGTATTACTATAAGAAGACTGAAAAGATAGGAGGTGGCTAGGTTTTGAAGGACTTTGAATGCTAATCAGAACATTTTTGTATTCAATCCTAGAGGCAATAGGAAGTCACGAGAGTGTATTGTGTAGGAGGCACACATAATTTGACTCATGCTTTAGGGAAATCACTTTAGTGGCTGAATGAAGGGAGAGATGGGCATGGAAAAGTAGACTCACCAGGGAGCTACTGTAATAGATCAGATGTGAGGTGATGAGAGCTTGCACTAGAGCGATGCCAGTGTTAGAGGAGAGAAGGGAGAATATTCAGGAGATGCTGACAAGGTGAAATTAACAGGTCTTGGCAATCTGAGAGTTAGAGATAGTGTGGAATTTGGGATAACTCAAGGCTTACAAGCATGAGGGACTGGAAATAGGATGTTTTCCTCTATAGCAATAGGGAGGGAAGGAGAGTAAGTTTAAGGGAAAAGACAATGAGTTTGGTTTTGGATGTATTCAGTTTAAGATATTTGTTGAACATGCTGTTTGAGATTCTGTAAGGCAGTTGGAGAGGTGAAATTGAAGGTTAGCAGAGAGACTGGAACAAGATAGGTAAATTTGGGAATCATTAGCATAGTGATGGCAATAAATTCATGGGAGGTAATGAGATCCCCAAGTGAACTAGTATGAGAGAGAAAAGAGGGCCCAAGACAGAATCTGGAAGGATACCTATGTTTAGAGGGTGTGGTCTGGAAGAAGATCCAGGAAAGGATACAGAGAAGAGGGCCAGTGGATAGGAGAAGAATCAGAAGACAGTGACTTCTCAAAAACCTAGAGATAAGAAAGTATTAAAAAGGAGTAGTGAAGAATGTCAAAACTGCAGTGAGATGAAGAAAAATGAGGATTGAGAAAAGATCATTGGATTTATAACTTTGGAGAGAGCAGTTTTGGTGGAATGATAAGGTCAAAAGTGCTTCCACCTTCTTTTCAAAAACTGATATTTTTTACCTTCTATTTTATTGTTAGGTATAGCAGTTCTGAAATTTGTATTAAGTATGGATTTTCAATGTCTTTTAATTCCTTGATTTTCCCCTTTTTAGATTTCAGTTACTCTTCAATTTCTCTTATTTAAACTAATCTGGGTTCAGAAATTCAGTTTGGTTTTTTTTATTGTTGGTCTATACTAATATATAGATGTTGTTGTGTAACTTAGAAATGAGGATAAAATT
Organism: Potorous gilbertii; assembly: GCA_028658325.1. NCBI lineage: Eukaryota > Metazoa > Chordata > Mammalia > Diprotodontia > Potoroidae > Potorous > Potorous gilbertii. Next base: position 2,177 of record JAQQSK010010440.1, on the reverse strand, counting down.
GTCAAAAGTCAGTATTATATCCTTTTCTATAAATGGTAAGATTTAATTTCAATTGTGTTAGCATTAAATATGGACATACTGTAGATGGCAATGAGGTGATGCAAGAGATTGTAAGCTGGATCTGGTTTAGGAAGACATGAGATAAAATCCTGCCTAACACAGTTAGCTACCTGACCCTGGGCAAGTTATTTAACTTTTGTCTGTTTTAGTTTCTTCATTTGTACAAGAGGATAACAATTGCACTTAACTCCCAAGATTGTCGTGAGGATAGAAAGTGATCATCTTGAAGAACTTGATAAAAAGCTATGTAAATGTTAGCTATTAACTTCAGTTCATTTCATGAGAACTTGTAGTTTGCATTCTGAACTTATGCATTTTAAGTAGGTAGGGTGTTGATAACTCAGTAGCAATGTTTTTAGTGGTATTTCAATTGTTATATACAGATTTAACTCACTTTTTTAACATAATGAATTGCAAAAGGTGTCACTTATTTTCCTCTCTTTGTCATGTTGAATATTAAAGCAGTTTTGGGAAGAGCCACCCTATAGCTATATGTCAACCTTTGTGTTTCATAGATTCATGGGAATGGTCGCATCCTGCAGGATGGTGTATTAACTCAATCAGTGACATCACCAAAGCCCAATCAAATAATGTTTGAGGATTTCAGGGCAATCTTATAGAGAGCACAAGTCTCCAATGTATATTCTCTGAATTTGCTGTCTACTCTCTCCCCTAGCCCCTGCACAGGGAAATGGATGAGCAGTTAGCCTTGGAGGTACTGTAGTTATCAACTTAATTCTTCTTTTCTCATCCTTACATTTTGGATAGGATTGGTTTAGATTAGTGTTATTGTTGATGTAGTTATTGCTTAAGTTATTACTTTACTAAGGGTAAATTGCTTGCTCTTTCATTAGACAGGTGCTTTGACCCAGAGTATACCTAGGCTGGTTTATCTCATTTTGGATCTCAACAAATTAGAAAAACTATGCTAGGTCCCATTTTAGTTAGAACAGTTTCTGACTATTTTAAGGGAATAGGACCTGGATGAAATACAATTGATACTTATTTAAAACTTCTTCAAAGTGTATAATTTTTAATTTTGGAGGCAAAGGAGACAAAATTATATGGTTGTAATAAAATGTGTTACCACTGCATATCTACATTTTTCCATTTACATGTAAAAGCAATGTTAAATATTTTATTTTTTAATTCTTTTTTATGTTTATTAATTTATTTAGTTTTCAACATTCATTTCCACAAAATTTTGAGTTCCAAATTTTCTCTCAATCTCTCCCCTTCTTACATTTCAAAATGCCATGGATTTTGATTAACCCTTCCCCCAACTGTTTCTTCCTTCCATCACACCCCTCCCTTCTCATATCTCTATCTTCTCTCTTTCCTTGTAGGGCAAGACAGATTTCTATACCCCATAACTTGTATTGCTTATTTCCCAGTTGTATGTAAAAACAGTTCTAAAAATTCTTTCCTAAAACATTGAGTTCCCACTTCTCTCCCTTGCTCCCTTCCCACCCAGCCCCACTGAGAAGGTAAGCAATTCAATATAAGTCATATGTGTGTGGTTTTTCAAGACGTCCATAATAGCCATGTTGTGTAAGATTAACTATATTTCCCTCCATCCTATCCTGCCCCCAATTTATTGCATTCTCTCTTTTGAATTTTTCCCTCTCCAAAAGTGTTAACTTCTACTATTTTCCTTCTCCCATTTGCCTTCCCTTCTATCATCCTCCCACCCCACTCTCACTTACTTTCTCACCTACTTTCCTGTAGTGGAAGACAGCTTTTCATACCAAATTGAGAGTGTATATTATTCCCTCCTTAAGCCAAACATGAAGAGAGTAAGCTTCACTTTTTCATTCTCACCTCCTCCCTTTTCCCCTCCATTGAAAATGCTTTTTCTTGCCTCTTTTAGGAGAGATAATTTGCCCCACTCCATTTCTTCCATTCTCTTCTCAATATATTCCTCTTTCACCCTTTTTTATTTAAATAAATTTATATAACTTTTTCATTCATTTTCATGAGATTTTGGATTCCAAAATTTTCTCCCTATTAGTCCCCTCCCCCCCCCAATACACTGGACATTCTAATTACCCATATCACCAATCTGCCCTCTCTTCTATCATCCCTCCCTTCCCTTACCCCATCTTCTCTTTTGTCCT
>JAQQSK010010439.1:0-12683 GCA_028658325.1 Potorous gilbertii | reverse complement strand
CTCGAGTACAGTCAGCACCAAGAATGGCCCATTACTTTTTGAATGAGGCCTTCAAGCTGCATGGATTTCTCAATCAAATTGTGTTTGAATATGAGTCACAATTTTACCATGTGCTCTGGAGTGTATTGAAGAAAATAGTGGTTACATTTTTATTACCTTCAAGCAACTGAAAAGATAAGCAATTGAACCAAATATTAAAAAGAAGAGCACTATGGCACCAAATTTCCCTAATATAGAAATACTGTATCCGGTATTTGCTCATCATTGAATTTGTAAAGAAAATTTATTACTCAGGATTTTCCTTTCTCAGAAGGCAAAGGGCATTTGTTTATGTATGCATAATGGACAAATCTTAGCTTAGGCATATTCTAGGTCATGTGGGAGAGGAAACTAAGTGCAAGAATCTCAACAGATCAGGCCAAAATTCTTGGCATCTACCAGGCAAAATAATGTGTGTTCAACCCCTTCTTATTAAAATTAGGTAATATAGTATGCCTCAGCCACACATGTTTAAAGGAGTAATATTTCAGACCTATCCTTATGAAAAAAGAGTCAGTCTAATAACATATACACTTAAGTTTCTGAGGAGCCAGAGGATCCATCTCACTTTTCACAAGTACTTCTTTTAAAAATATGTTTGTACTTTTTAATTAAATATTTCCCAATTACAAGGAAAATCTTTTAACTCTCTCACCCTCCTTCCCTTCCCCCACCCCTTGAGAAGGTAAGTGATATGACATTAATTATACATTCACAAGTATTTCTTAAAACCATGGTGTCTACCCAAGTTCCTTAGCCAGCAGACTAACAAGCTGGCAGTGGTTTTAGGAGGAGATGAGATGAAGGGAATTGCTCAACAAATCTTAAGAGTGTAAAAACATAAAGAACTGAAGGTTCTTTATGGAGAGAAGGTGCTCACCAGAAGACAAAACCTCAGAAGGATTTATGGTGCATTTTGGGGACAATTCATTCTACTACCATTACCTGGAATAGCCCCCTACTTCCATGAGATGGGCAGATACTACAGTCTGGAGGAAGGGACTCTATGAGTAACTCTGGTCCTGCTCAAAGACTAATGGTCACCAGTATGATTCAGTATTACAGGCATATTACTTAACAAGGCCAAGGAGCTGTTTCATGCATTTACATGGGGAAGGGGATCCTATTTATTGGGATGAATGATTTACATGTTATTTGTAGTAGGTATAAACAGGAGCCTTATGTTAGGAACACACTAGTTTCTGTGAGCAGGCTTGTTCCACATACTATTCAAAGCACAATGATCTAAGACCTAGTCTTGATTTGAGATTATGTAGGAAGAAACAAAGGGAACCAAATGTTTATGACAGAATACAACAAATCAAAGAATCTCAGAGTTGGAAGGGACCTCAGTAGGTTTTACTTGGAGAACAATCCCCTCCACAAACTGACCAGTAATAATCTAGCTATTGCACAAAGACCTCTGGTGAGGAAAAAATCACTACTTTCAGAAACAACCCATTCTATGTTTGGGTATCTCCAATTTTCAGTCAGGCTATTATATTACATCACTGAGTTGCTGGGAAAAAAACAATTAATTAATTGTGCTTAAGTAATAATTCATTTTCTCAACCATTCATTATCATCTCCACCAGGCTTCACTTTTGTTCTAATTTGTTTAATCTAAGACTAAGAGTCATACAGGGGGTAGTCTAAGAGTTTTCTAGTTTTCTGCACAGACAAAGAATTTTCCTGACTGGAGAGAAAACTAAATTTTAATTTTAGCACTAACTTGTCATCAAGCAAATTATTTAATATATTAAGATCAGAATTTAGTCCTCTGAATTGCCTCTGGCCAGACAGTTGATTTTAATTTTTTTTTTTGGTCAGGTCATATAATAATGAAGAGCTTCTAAATGTCTTCTGAATTTCTTTTTTGTTGTTGTTGCCAAAATGGTAAATATTGGGCCAAAACTAAACTCTGACAATACAAGGAAAAGGATGGAATATCAACAGTGAATCATTCAATAGTATAATCTCATAGGAATGTGTCTATTGATTAGTATACTCTCCAAGCTGTCAATTATTTTTAGGTTATAAGTCATTGATAATGTTTATCTGAAAATGTCAGTTATTTAAATTATATTCTCTATATATACTTTTGCAATTTCTAGGAAGAAAAAAGAAACAAGTGAAAGCGTTAGCATTCAGGTCAAATAATAATCATTTATAAAAATCTTGTCTCCTTCATTGTTATCCAGGTTAATAAGCTTTGACCTTCAAAATTTAGAGCCAAATTCTGCTTTCAGTTATTTGACACGGCTGTTGATGAGTGTTCATTTCCTTTTTAATCATCAGTTCATATTTCTTGATTGCTCACTCACTGCAGATCACTATGCTAAACACTGAAGGAAATTTAAAGAACATAGAGATGATTCTGTTCCTGTCTTCAAGGATTTTATTTAGATTAAATAGATATGCTTCTAGAGGCAAAACACAATGTACTGTTGGGGAGTCATAGAATACAAATATAGATGTAAATAAAATCAGCTTTCAGTTTTTGGAAGGTATCTGGATGCTACAGGCCATCTAAAAACAGTTTACACCTGCCTTTGGAATGCAACAAGTTGGCTTTCTCAATAATGTTTTAGTAGTAAAAATATTAGAGTTGATATGCCCTAGGCATGTTTGCCAGCTGAGTGGTGGAGGACGGTGATCCTAAAGGTTTCAGGGGATAAACCATTCATAAAATATAATCACTAGTTTCTGCATACTTTGGCCAGCTGAGAGAAGTGGTATTGGTGTGACTATAAGGATTGTTTTACTTAGTTGATCAGAACTTTCAAAGATCCTAACTTTGAAGCGTGAAATTAGGCAAATGAAGAAGAGGGGTGGGGGAGGGTACCTCGAATAATCATATGGAGAATTTGGGAACAAACTGGGTTGGTCAATGGGGAAGGGGCAAACAGACTGGTGTGATTAATGCAGAGAGGGGAGAGAGGAGTAAGAGATGAGATGAAGTCTGGCAAGGTTGCCTTTCCAACTCATGTTCAAAACCCATTTTATTTGTTCATGAGAAAGAAAAGGAGTTTTTTGGCAGTGTTCTTAGAAGTATGAGTAGAATCTTTATGAGGAATTTGAAAGGGTGGCAAGAATGAAGGAAAAATCAGAAGTTCCCAAACACTTTGGGACCCTGATTCCTTTAGCTTCCAGTAAACTCTACTATATAACAGGAAACATAAAATATAGTTTGCCATGCATACGTACATGAGAAATAAATTAGGTATTACTTTTACTTAAGAAAAATTACCTCTTAACAAGCTTCTTATACCTAGGCGTATGCTTACCCCAGGTTGGAAACCCCTGAACTGTATTATGGAGGAAGAAGATTTTGCAGTCGTCTTGTTGTGAAGGATGAACAGGTTTAAGTCAAACAATATAGTGCCCCGAAGTAGGGGACAGTCTAATAGTGTTTCCAAGAGAAGTTAAATGCTATAGAAGATTTTGGAAAAGAAAATAGTCACACGCCACATCTGTGACGTTGGACTCAAAGTTATAACGACCAAGAACCTATGTATTAGAAAACATATAGAACATATGAGCATATAAACTGTGGGAGAAAGTTGGATAACCTGGGACCATCTTTACAGAAATAGTAGCCCAAAGCAGAGTCTCTTATCTGGTCTTTCTGCCTCAAGGCTCACTGTTTTCCAAACCAACGCTTGTAAAGCTGCCGAAGTGATTTTCTTAAACTACAAGTCTGATCATGTTGCTTTTCTAGTGGCTCCCTATTGCCTTCTGGATCAACTATAAACTTCTATTTGACAATTAAATTTCCTTACAACTTGTCTGGTTTCTATCTTTTCATTCTTCTTACATTTTACTTGTCTCTTTGCACTCTGAAATCTATCCCTATTGGCCTATTTGCTGATCTACATGCACAAAGCTTCATTTCCCACCTCCCTCTTCACCTGTGGGATCCTATAGTATTCAGGCACTACCTTCTACATGAAAATTTCCTGGTATCTCAGCTGCTAGTGCACCAACTCCCCAAGCCAACTTTTACTCATTGTGCATATATATGTATTTTTTTTTCCTGTTCATATTGACCCCTCTTTGCCTCCACTTCAATCTGGCTCCTTGAGGCAGTTGTCTTTACATCTGTCACGGTATTCCAGTGCTTGGCACATAATAAATGTTTTATTTTATTGGCTAAAATGAATTCTATTAATCAAGTGAGTGTACAGAGGTGGGAGGGACAGATATGGAGAAAAGGAAGCAGACAGAAAAAGAGAGAGACAGAGACAGAGAAACAGCAAGAGAGCGATAGAGAGAAAAAGAGAGAGGGCAACAGGATGGAGATTCACAGAGATAGAGGAGAGACACAGAGATAAATAAAGGGAGAGACACAGAAAAAAGAAAAGAGATGCACAAAGAGACAGAGGCTTGAGGGAGGCCCACAGCTAAACAAAGACGAAAGAGCTTACCGGTGTGGTTGTTAAAGAGCAGTTGACAAAAAGCAAAGAGAGGGACAGATTTCAGAATGTGAATATGGAAAAAAATTCTGATATATGAGATGGTATTCAGATGTGTTGAATATGATGAAGAAGAATAAAGAGGATAAAATACCAAGACAACTCTTCGGATTTGACAGCTAGATCTTACGATGAGTCATAGCATTTGAATGAGGAGACCGAAGTCAACCTAGAAAGGAATATGAGCTGACAGGAGAAGCTCTTCAGTCTGAGCAGGAGCTGGCTTATTGAAGATTATACTCCCAGGTAACAGAGAAATAAGAGTCATAAGGATGAGAAAGACTGATAAAGAAAGCAAAGAAAGTTTTTTCCCCCTAGAACTTCATTACGTCCATAGTAATCATATGTCCTCTTAGTTGTATTTCTTTATTCTTCCTTCCCTATTGTTTTATCATTTCTCTCTTATTTGACTCTTATGGGTTTTTTTGCTCCAGACAAGAAAGGTAGATGGTAAGGTGTCAAATCAAAGGCCAGTTCCCAGTTGTTTCTCAGTTGTGTCTGTGGTTGCTGCTGATGGTAGGGGAGTGGGGTAAATATTTCTGGAAATAAGGTATGGCCTTTGTAAAGATTTTTATGTGACTTGGAATTCAATCTTATTCCACTACTAGCATGAGGTGGAATATGTAGCCAAAAGGAGTGGAGAAGTATCCTTAGTTAGAAAGACAGAAAAGCTACTGAGTAGGAGAAGAGGAGGGGAAGAAAAAAGAAGACAGAAAAAATATTCAATAAGAGTATTTCAAACCATACAGTTTAAAAAACCTAGGCCTACAAAATTGGCAAGTCTTGCACATGGTTGACTAGAAAGCCCACAGGGCATGTGTTCACTGTTTTAAATAAAAAACTTAGGGTATTTTTATCTGTATGTTTCTTATTCTAAGCACTCAGTGACTCACTAGCATCAATATTCCAGACCATATTTTTTTTTCTAGAGGGGCTGGTCTATTGGGAAGTTTTTTCTTGTCTTATTTTCTACAATGCAGCTAATAGAGGGAAATCACAGTCTCCCAAAATAACAATAAAAAAGGAACTAGTTGAAAAGGACTGATTAAGAGTTTCTAAAAATCCTTACCCTCTAATTCCTTCTCCAGAGCGTATAATTTGGAACATTTTGAAAACTGTGACTTAGAGAGCTGAGACATTACTAAATGTGCTCAGTACATTTTGTAAAGTAGTTGATTGGTGAATTGTTAATAAAATGAAAATTATCAATAAGTAGTCTTTTAGTAGCTGTAAATCATAGGTGATTTTCTTCCTAAAGACAAAGGTTTCAATTCCATCACTGTGACTCATTCAATAGTAGCTATTTGGCATTATTTTCTACTGACCAGGGACCCAGCAAGCCCTCAAAGGCAGGGAGGGAAAAGGGACCTACCTTAACACACTTTCAAATTCTCCAAAGCCCCAAGTGTCCAATAATTGTGATCCAATTATCTCTTAATTGCCAAATCTAGTGTTTTTTTCCTCAATCCCTATCCTTCTTTTTCTTTCTTTTCTTTTTTTTTCTTTGCAGCAAAGTGACATTGCCAGCTTCATTATTCTCCTTCCTCAAGTTTTTTGAAGACACTGCTTTCTAGGTTCTCCAACTTATCTAATGACTCCTTCTCGGTATCTTTTGCTGGACCTTCAACTAGTTTGCACCCACTAATTATGAATATCCATTAAGGTTCTGTCCTGAGTCATCTTCTCTTCTTCTATACTCTTTTGTCTGATGATCTCATTGGTTCCAGTGGATTCAGTTATCTATACAGATGATTTTCAGATTTGTTTATTGATCTCTAGCTTATCTCCTAACCTCTAGTTTCACATCTCCAGGTGCCTACTGTAGAATCTCGAACTGGATGACATGTAGGCATCTTCAACTTGACACATCCAAAACCGAACTTATCTATCTCTCCAAGTTTTCCTCTTTTTCTAACTTTTCTATTGCTGTGGACGGTACCACCTTCTGCCCAGGAAACCAGGTTCTCAATTTAGATGTCATCTAAGTTGACTCCTCAGTCTCTCACCCTACCTATTCAATCTATTACCAAGTCTTATAGAAACTCCTTCCCTTTTTTCTAACACTGCCTGGTACAGACTTTCATCACCTCAAGCCTACACTATTACAATAGATTTCTGGTTCATCTCCTGTTTCAAGACTCTCCATTTCAGTCCATTTTCCACTCAAATGTCAAACTGATCTAACATAGTTTTTCATGTCCCCCTACCCCACTCTCCAATTCAATAAACTCTAGTGACAGCCTATTACTTCCAGTACCAAATAAAAAAGCATTTCTCTAGCTTTGAAATACCTTTACAACCTGGCACCTTCTTACTTTTTTGGTCTTACTTCCCTCCATGATCTCCTACTGTGGTCTAGTGACACCCCTTGCTTTTCTTCACACAAGACATCCCATCTCCTGATTCTATGCCTCTTCGCTGGTGTCCCCCATGCCTGGATTGCTATCTCTTTTTACCTTCTGACTTCCCTGGCTTCTATCAAGTTTCAGTTAGAATCTCACTTTCTGCAAAGAGCTTTCTCCATCCACCTTCATGTATCTTTCCCTTTATTACATCCACTTTGTCTTGTATGTATTTTGCTTGTTTATGGTTGTCTATACATTGTCTCCCCGATTAGACTGTGAGCGCTTTAATGGTATACTATATTTTTATTTTCTTGTATCCTGCCTGGCACCTAAAAGGAGTTGCACAATGCCTTGTTGACTGGACTTTCTGGAAGGCTCACAGGATTTTTGTCTGCAACAGATACACCTTCTTCTCACTTCATGTAAGGACCTAAGAGGCATCATGGAGAAATCACCAAAGTAATATATTTCCTACAGTTCTTACCTTCTCTGACTGGCATCCTGCAATGTTCATTTAAATAAATATTTATTTGATGCCTGTAATATTTCAATACATCACACTATGAACTACTAGGGACACAGCTAATATGGACACATACATAATATATGTATATATGTAGGTATACATAAGTGTTTTTATATACAACACAATACTTGACCTATCAGAGATTGCAGTCTGGTATGGGAGATGAGCTGTACAGAAAAAGCTACAATCTTAAGTATACTGGATAAGAGCTACAATGCAGGATGCAGAGTAAATGACCTTTGACTTCACAGAAGGAAAGATCAGTAATGCCTCTTAATGCACAGATTTGTAGGCACATGACTGAATTGCCAAAGAAAAGCTGAACTCCATCTCCCATTGGAGGAGAAAGTGATTGATTCTTCAACCTGCTACACTTTCCGCTCCATAACTGATCATAGCTATTGAATTAATCTGAGTCACCTTCTAAACACATTAAATTAATTCCCCATATGTGGTTTGTTGACAATTACACAATAGAGAATTCTTAATCTGGCTCTTCTGTGTAGACCAGGTCTACAAAATCTGTGGCCCATGCTTACTTGTGGCATGCCAAAGGATTTTCTCTACATACAAAGGATATTTTCCTCTACATTTTCCAGTGGCTGCCCAAAATCCTTTGACCACAAGTGTAAGTGTTGTGGAGACCTGGTGTAGATCAAAACACAAGTGGTAGTATAAATTTATAAATCTGAGAACTGGAATTATTGGCAAGAAACACACAAGAAAAAGTGTCTATAGGCTGTGCTAGAAAGACATCCCAGAAAACTATCAACCAACAATCTAACATTAACATAAAAATAAAAATAGAAAAAATAAACATGATAGGAACTGAAAAAATTTGAACTGCTTTATTTATTTATTTTTTGACTAAACCTCTGATTTTACCACCATAAAGAGCTTTTAGTGAGGAACTTCTACTAATGTAGACCAGATCCTTCTTTCTAGCTTAGAAATTTAGAGAATTGTCTGGAGGCAAGTGATTGGCCTAGGTTCACATACCTACTACGTACCAGATGCAGGACTTGAGTCCAATTTTCTTGATTCTGAGCCTAGCTCTTTATCTGATACATCACACTACCTCTCATAATTTTATACTATAACAACTATCAATTGTAAATTATTATATACAGAGACCCTTTCTGAAATCTTATTTTCTTGTTCAGTCATTTCAGCTGTGCCTGACTCTTTGTGTGTGACCTCATGCGGGTTTCTCTTGGCAAAAGTACTAGAGTGATCTGCCATATCCATCTCCAGCTCATTTTGGAGATGAGGAAACTGAAGTAAACAGAGTTAAGAACTTTTCCAGGGTCACACAGCTAGTAAGTGTCTGAGGCCAGATTTAAACTTAGGAAGATGCAGGCCTGGCACTCTATCCACTGAGCCAAGACAGCAAAATTTAAGAGAATTGTGAATTTTCCTCAAGTGGAGAGAAACAAACAAACAAAAAAGTACAGAGTGAATATCATAGGCTTATAAAATATTAGAAATGAAAAGGGCTTTAGAGAAGGACTACACTGATAGTTTAGTAAAGGAACTATCATTACAACTCATGTCACCTAATATCATGTTCAGTGTTCTTTCTACTAGACTAACAGTCAAAACTGAAATTTGTTTTAAAAAAGATTAAATTAGTTATAATAAATGTATTTTTCCCTGAAATAGAAAAGCTAAAGGTTTATTTGATGATGATTTCTGGAATTAAAGAATCTATTTATTTATATAATAAACACATAAGGAAAAGAGCATATTATCTTAGAAAGAGTCCTACATTTGGGATTGGGGGACCTCAATTTGAAACCTTTTAATTTTACTTCTTCAAGCAAGTCACTGTCCTCAGTGGGCCTAAATTATTGAGTTTCCATTCTAACATCTTTGGGGAAATAAGCTATTAGATTATTTTTAAATGAATAATAAAAATTAATAATTAAATCAGAATTTTTAGAATTTCTCATTTTTTAGCATCTGCTTTCCCATTCACAGAAAAATGAAGAGCAGGATATTATTTCAAAAAACAGTCAGCAATATTTTGCTTCTTAATTTTCAACGTAAAATTATATGACACACAAAAAGCAACTATTCTTGATATTTCTAAGACAAAAAACAAGATGGAACAGGTTCAGAATATTTTCAGAAGGATTTAGGTCAGTGGTGAAAAAGGAATTTCCAACATTAAGTGCTCTTTAAAAATGAGACAATAACTATATCGTAGTTCTAGAATCTTCTTTCTTAAAGATCTTTATAAACCTGAGAGACATCAAATTTATATATTTTATATATAATATAAATATGTATATGTATAAATATAGATAAAATATGAATTTTATATATAAATAAATATATAATGTTATATAATATTATATATATATTTTTATATATAATATATTTTATATATAAAAGAGACTGATTCTAATTGAACATTATTCTATCATATGAAATTATATAAAAAGGTATTGTTTTGGTGTATCTTCTTTTCTGTACATCTTCCTCTCACACATACAAGGAGTGTCCAAATGACCCAATTAAGTATTAAAATTAATTTTCTTAATAAACATTTTGCTCATGAAGTACTGGTCTTAACCCTAGGTTTTGATTTATTGATAATGAAGGGAATATAATTTTCTTTCAATTTGAAAATTGCCTATAATTTAGAAGGTCACTCTAATAATACTGTTGGGATTACATACAAATATAGATAAGAGAGCAAATACTTAAGGAAAAGATTCTAATATGCAAATGAGGATATAATTCACTTTACAGAAAGAGTGAAATTTGTGTTTTCTGTGAATCCAACTTTAGGAAAATGAATTATGAGAGGATATTTCCTATTTAAGGAAACCTATGACCAACATTTTTGTAAGATATTTAAAACCACAAAAATAAAAGTTGTTTTAATTTATCAACTTTCCAAGTTTGCAGTTTCTTATGCTAGGCTTTTTTTAAAGCAGGAACACAGCTATATCCATTCAAGGTACAAATTAAATAAAAATAGTAACCATAAGTCTATCCTGGCACACAGTAGCCTCTTAATAAATGTTTATTAACTATTACTGTAGCTTAAAAGTTAGAGTTCAGCCAGAAAACATTTGTTAGGATGTTAAAATCACTTAAATTTGATCAATAACTTAAAAAATAAAAAACATGAAAATTTTTAAAATTTTAGTTAAGAGAAGAAGAAGCATTATGATATATTTTCCTTTTATAATGTGATGTCTGATGTCATAATATTATTTGCTTTAGACTTTTCTTGGCCCTATTTTAAATTAGAATGCAAACTAAGATCTTGATTATCCATCTCTGTTTTACCTTAGGAAACACTGAGAATGGGAACTGCAAATAAACAAATTGTTTTCATTCATATTAGTTATATTTGTAATTTCACTGATACCATGACATTCAATCATATTTTTGTTAGTTCTTAAAAGTCCAATTTGGACATTTTGATCATAAAGCCCATTAAAAGCAGAAATTAGTACTGCATTCATGTCACTTTCCAAGATGACACTGCAAATTTGTAACCACAGGGATAGTTAATAATAGATAGCATTTATATAATGGTTTAAAATTTGCAAAGAGCATCACAAATATCATCTCAACAACCCTGGGAAGTACATGCTAATATTATCCCTGTTTTTACAGATGAGGAAGCTGAGGCACAGAAAGGTTGTGACATGCTCAGCTAATAAGTGTTAAAGGAAGGATTTTAATTCAGGACTTCTTGACTCCAAGTCCAATGCTCCATTCAGTCTGCCACCTCCCTGCCTGAAATGAAGGGATATAGATTTAATCTGGCTTACTGACTTTCTCTCTGAAGCAGTTTATGTTGCAATTTTTTATTCCGGCACTAATATATGAACTCATGATAATCACTCATCTCACTCTATAGGAGAAGGAAAAGAAGTTAGTAATATAGTCGAGAAATCTCAAAGGAAATTTAAATAGGATTATATTTGCCGGCACTGATGATGTCTCAGAAGAAAGGTGATCCTTATAATTAGACAGCATTATTGTTCCTTCCCTAAATAGAAAGGTACATTGTAGAAGCATGGTATAGCCATACAAGTCACAAGGAAATGAATCAGAGTTTGAAGGAAGAGGGGGAGGGGAGTTACAATTGGCTTCTAGAGGGGGTGGGGGAGTGGGGATGAGAGAGAGAGAGAGAGAGAGAATCTGATTTGGGTTACGAATCAAATATGTCCAATTAGGACATAAAGTTTCTTTTCATTTTTATTGACTTAAACTTGTTCTAGGCTTTGACACAGGGCAAGTGTTCACGTGATGGTCAGAAGAAGTGATACAATGACACTCTTGAAGTCTCTCTTAAGAACTTTGGAAGTGATTGTGTGACATGGGAGACACTGACTGGCACAGGACCACTCAGCATGTCGTGCCCTCATCAGAGGAAGTACTGTGCTCTGTGAGGAGAGCAGGATTGAAATAGTTCACTATTTGTGCCCAACATGTGGCAGAACATTCTGAGCTCATATTGGTCTCATCAGTCACAGTCTGACACACCGAAAATTGACTCTAGCATAGTGATGTCATTTTGGTCCTCTTTGAGAATGAAGGACAAAAAGCAGGGTTTAAACTAACAACTGATACAATAATGTATCAATCTTCCTTCTTCTAATATTAACCAAAGAATTAAAGTATTTCCCTGTCAGTCTTCACACCAACCTGTAATAAACTATCACAACAACATAATATTTGTGAATTGTCCCAAGTCTCATGACTATGTGAACATAAATACATGACACTAAAATACTTGGTTAATTAAATGATTCAAGTCAATCAGGTAGTCCCCAATGGTACAGACCAAGTATCAGGTTGACAGATTACATTTTTTATTGAAATAACTTAGCTGATAAAATGTTTTAGAGTAAAGTTTCAATATATCCAATAGCTCTTTTGAATTAAGGAAAGCTTTGGACATAGAAAATAAGCTGAGAGAAAGACTCACCTATGCTAGGTCTGAACCCACAGCCCATGGATTTCATCTAAAAAGAACTTGCAACAAATTCTGGAACAGTGGAAGCCGCGCAGCAACACAGAGAAGGAGATTTCTGTTCCAGAGAGCCCTGAAAAACTGATCCCAAAGGTCCATCACGCTCCGGACAGGAGCGGAGTCCTCCCCCAGACCTGGCCGCGTGGCACTGAGAGGAGCGAGCAGATCCAAGCAGGCGTCAGGGACAGAATCTCCAGAGGCCACGAAGGTCCCTCCACCCACAGACTCACAGGTCAGTGAGAGAGACAGGCTGAGAGGGGAGCGGGTGTCTCCTGGACACAGGCCCCCTCGGGAGG
>JAQQSK010010438.1:0-12685 GCA_028658325.1 Potorous gilbertii | reverse complement strand
TGTGCCTTGTAAGAAATGATGAATATTGAGAATTATGAGTCAAGAGATGGAAATTGGCCTCAGAGAGAGGAAGACCTGAGTTCAAGTCTAACTTCTAATTCATATTGATTAAGTGACCTCAGACAAGGTATTTATCCTCTCAGTAGGCAATGCAATTTATTTGATTATTTTTTACAGAAAAGTTGCTGACCTGAATTTGTAGTGGAACTTTCCTTGCCCAGGACTTCTTTATATTAATGAAATTGCAGGTTTAATCTTTATCCCTTAAGACTGACATGAACTTATGCAGAGGGAAGGGGTTGAACCAGGCAAACAATATATGTGGAAATTATAATATTAATGGAAAGAACAAATTGAACAAAGGTACTTATAATGTTTAATCTTTATCCCAAAGAACAGATAAGAAAGTGACCTTCCCACTCTTTTTTGCAGAGATGGGAAATTATAGGGGTAGAACATTACAACATACTTTCAGATTCAGCAGATGTGGTGCTGAGTTTTGCTAAGTGACTTTTCTCCTCTTTATTTTTTTAGTCTTCTTTTTACAAAGGATAGTCCTATGGAAAGGGAAAAAGGGAGATGTTTTTGGAAATAAAAATGATGTCAAAACTGAACCTATCAATACCAATTAAAAGTTAATGTGCCTCTAAATCCCAACCACTTCCTTAGCAAGATTTTGGGGTGCTTTGGTTCTGTGTTCACAAGAAACTGGATTCATCCGAGGAACATAACCTGACCCCAAAGAACAAGGTTAGATTTTCTCCACGGCAAGTTGGCTCCACCCTACAGAAAT
Source organism: Potorous gilbertii (assembly GCA_028658325.1). Classification (NCBI taxonomy): domain Eukaryota; kingdom Metazoa; phylum Chordata; class Mammalia; order Diprotodontia; family Potoroidae; genus Potorous; species Potorous gilbertii. The sequence continues at coordinate 11,892 of JAQQSK010010438.1, read as the reverse complement.
CTTGGGGAAATCCTTAAACAAAATTTAGCAATGCTCCTGTCAATAGTTTACTGAAAATACATGTCAGAGTTTCCCTTATAAAAATGATACTCGGTATTGGATGTAAGTAATCAATACTTGCTCATCTTCCCAACTGAAAAAACATGCTTCTGACCCAAAAGACTCATAGACACACAGACACAAGTATAGCTCATTATACTTATTATATGTTATACATTTTTCCCTCCCCACAATCAAAATTAGTAAATGCCCTTTATTGGACTACTGAACAGGTATTCCTTTAAGCTTTGAATCTCCGCTTCCCAAGTGACTGAAAAGGTCCTGAACAATTAGGCATGGCTTTGAATTTCTTTAGTCATTTATTCAGTTATAGATTACTCCAGGAAATTGCCATCTTCTCTTTCTACTAGGAAGCTGATATATTAATTCAAACTTCAGAATTCTATAATCTTGACCCACAAAATGAAGCATTTGACCTATGTGCTGGGGAAGAAAAAGTAGGACGCTAAAATCATTCAGAGACTTAAGGTCCTGTCTCAGGATTGCCTAGGCAAACACACACTAATTGTGATTTTTCTGTACTTCTTAAGCAAGCCACCATTCATGCTCTGGTGAGTCAATCAGGCAGCATGAAGAAATACTCATCCTCTTCCTAAAATCAGAAATGAGAGAAAGCAGTGGACTGGGTGAATTATGAAAGAGAAAGACCCCAGTGAAAATTTGGTGAACCATTGCTGTGATTCTTACAGATCATGAAATGGACAGCATCTTCTGACTTTCAGTAAGCCATTTTCTTTGATGACCTCTTCCCTGCCCCACACATAAACACAAACCAACAGAGGAAGAGACAAAGCCTTGCATTTAAATTCCAGCAATGAATATATACTTCAGCAAGGATTATTCCCTTCAATAAGAAGCCAAAGTATCCTAACTTAGAAAATCAATTAGAGATTTGGGGCAATATAAATAGACTTGCTATGCAATTGATCAGGTGCCAAATAGATCACAATTAGTGCAAATAGAGCACAAATAGTGCTCATGAAGTAGTCATGTATATGCAAATTCATGCCATTTGAAGTTATGATTATGTAAAATATAATCATTGGTTCTAATGGAACCAATAGAACATATTTCCCAATGAAAACACACAACATGAATTCAAGTAATGCATCTACTTCACATGATTCATTCGTTATCCAAACTAATAGAAAACTAGCTTTAAGTCTCTTCTCCACTGATCTTCTTATTAGAACCCTAATTTGGGTCTCCTGGTATAGGGAACCAGAACAACAACCCAACAGGTAAGAAAAGGAAAACAGAGAATAGGAGAAAGTGAATAAACAAGTACAAATAGAATCATACAAAGAAACACCCTTCTCTCTCTAAACTTCTCTCATTCATTCCCTTATATTTCTTTTCCCTTTTTTTATCAACTAACTTGAATATGAATAAAAGAAAAATAAAGATTGATACTGAAGTCAATAATAGAAATATAAGGAGAATTTTAAAAAAGAGTGAAAAAGTAAAATTGAAAAAATAAAATATTCTTGAAAATCTAATTTGCAAATTGGTCAATATGCGAGAATTATACTTATGTGAGTTATGAAGCTTCTAATTGCTTGAGCTGCTTTTGTATTTGTCAAATCTTCTTCCGCTTCATTGTTTTTCTCCAGCTGCTGCTGTGTATTTCTTTTCCTAAATGTTTTTGCAGTTTTTTTTCTTATCCTCTCCCTCTTTATTGAGAATGTCAAACCAGGTGTACTTCAATTTAAAGTACCCTTATGGTGAAAACAATGTTCAAAAAAATTCTTAACTTTATGCAAGTTGGTCATTCTTGTTTGCATCAAAACTTTTTTTTCTAAAAAATTGTTTGTTTTGTTCTTTAATCAAAATGATCACCTGCACCTGACGGAATGCAGGAAAGTTTCATGGAATTTTGGATGAAAATGAAGTCAGTACTTTAACACATTGTGAAAGCTGTTCAGTCATTTCAGCCATGTCTGACACTTTCCAACCCTATTTGTGGTTCTTTTGGCAAAGATATTGGAGGAGTTTGCCATTTCCTTCTCTAGCTTATTTTACAGATGAAGAAACTGAGGCAAACAGGGTTAAATGACTTCCCCAGAGTCCAATGAATTCTGAGACAGAATTTGAACTCATGAACTGATTCTTAGTGATTCCAAGCTTGGTACTCTATCCATTACACCGTTTACCCACTCCTAGGATATACAATTCATAATATTGCATTCATAGACCATTTCTTTTTGTCTTCAGTCAGAATCTCATTAAAAATGCCCATTTTATTTGACATTAGTAGACATTTCAATTGTTGAAGTTTGTATTAACTCATTAGATGTAGGTGATAATGTCCTCTGTTGGAATTAGGGACTTATTAGCCATGGGACCTTGGGCCGTAATTTAACTTCTTCATCCTGCAGTTTCCTCAGCTACAAAATAAGTACATTAGACTCAACTTTTTATCTCTAAACGTTTTGATCCTATGACTTAAATTACTTCATTGCTCAAAGTAATTGATCTCTCTATATCCACTTCCTTCCCCTTCCTTCCATCCTTCCCCTAACTCCAAAAAACAAAGAAAGAACACATTGTACGTACCACATCTAGATTTATCTTTCAAAAATATCTATTCTCTCTCTCTGAAAAGCCTATTGTCATTTTTAATTATCTATAAGGTAAGATTTTATTCTTTACTGTTTCTTCTTTCATAAACACTCTGCTCTAAGTGAATTGATCTGCTCACTTTCCCTAGACTATTCTACTCTACTTTCTCTCAAAACCCATCCGTTCTTAAGATCCTGCTCAACTGTCTCCTTTTCCACTACATCCATGACCATACCAGGCAAAGTGATCTCTCCTTCCCAAGCAGAAACACAGAAATTCCTATCACTAACCATTGGGTCCTTGTCATTTACTGTCTTATCTAGTCAATTATCTCTTAACATACATATGCCACATCTAATTAACTAAATGATAAGCTACTTTACAATAGCAACCAAGGCTGCCTTCTTATGTTTTTGTTTTTCCATTATTGTTGGTACAGCAGTGTCTTGAATAATATAGGCATTCACAATTTTCCATCTAACTAATTGAATGATTTAAAGGATACTGACTAATTTAGGCATCATAGAGCTCCCTAGGGATATCTGAGAGTTCATTTCAGATTTCTGCCAATTTTTGTTTATTCGCTTATTTTAATGCATTTCTTATCTAGTCAGGCTCTTTGCCACAATCTACTACTGGGAAGATTGAATTCTGTCTATCACTTGAATTCAAGAGTTCTGAGCTACAGTAGGATTGATGTCTATGGGGGTCCAGAACAGAGGGTCATGTTGTTGTTAATGCTTCCTTCTCCATGAGGACCAATGACATCATGACCATGAGGTCTTGATTTGCATATGAGTTGCATTTGAGTGAGGCAGAGCTCCACAAAATCTTCAGCCTCCCTCTCTTCTCCAGAGTAATTGAAGTCTACCAATAAGACAAAGGTCAAGATGACTGATGTCCCAGCAGAGGCCAATGAGTACATCCAAAGATGGATAAAGTGGCCCATGTCTAGAAAAATGCAGTAGGTTAAAGATTTGGGTTGAGTGCTGATAAATATTGGGATTACATTATGAATAGATACAATCCTACTCCTGTTCTTTCAGGGAAAGAGACATAGTCTTGAATTTTTTTTTAAAGAAATCATTTTCTTAGTCCTATGTATACTGTGGGATACAGTGATTTGTCAGAAATTTACTAGAAAACTTCACTTCAATTGAGCAATTTGGATTGAAGACAAATGCTCCTGGTGGCCAAAATACCTTTATTGGTTTGTGCTTCTCCTAGTTTATGTGGAATTTAATAAATTGAGTAGCCAAAAAAGTACTTGTTAATCCCAAATTGACCTTTCAATGCATAAGTCTCTACCACAAGGAAAGAAAAGAGGAAGCTTTCCATACTCACAAGTTGTTGGGACCACCATAATCCTGAGAGTTACTCATGACAACATATTTACAACATGGTAAATAAAGGTTGAGAGAATGACTTAAGTAATGCATTAAATTATGAACATTAACTGTTTAACCATGGAATCATGTCTGTTGTACAGATGGTTCCGTCAAAGAAGTTACAGCCTTATCTTTGGGAAAAAAAATTAGGTATTCAATATTATTTGATTAAACATCTTCGAATAATCCAAATACATGACCAATCAAGGAAAGTATCTGAGGAAAAATAAGAGTGAATTGTAGAGGAAAAATAAGAGTGAATTGTAGAAATGTTTTAGACAAAACTAACCACTTACTAATATGGATAATTATAGATTATTTTAAAGGCACTTTCAAGTTTATAAAAAGCCCCTCCTCATATACCTTAATTCATCTGAGTCTCAGAATAATCTTGCAAAATTTGTGTTATGATCACGATTATTTCCATTTTCCACGTAAGGACCCTGATATCTCAGATGTTGTGTGTTGCCCATTGTCCACACAACTAGCTTCAGAAGATGTATTGAAAACTAGACCTCTTTGGAGTCCTTACCCAGTGTTCCTCCACGCAGATATGTTAGTATTCTTAAGGAGGGGATGAGGCTCTGCCTTTTAATCATTGTTTTAAAACTACAGTGGTAGATTATTAGAAATCACATGTACAATATTGAAAATCTACGAAGAATTAAGAATAATTTCCTACAAATATATTTTACCATTGAGGAAAGAGTAAAATAATCTTCTCAATTTTACACAATTTTCTGGAGGGGTACAGGGTACCTATGATTTCATTTGTGTAAGGATTTTAGGGAGGTCTAGGTAAGACACTTCCCCAAACATTGCATATAAATACTTCCTTTGTAAGATGTATATACACATATATTGATGTTTGGTCATGACTGACTTTCTATGACCTCATTTGGGGTTTTCTTGGCAAAGATATTGTAGTGATTTACCATTTTCTTCTCCAGCTCATTTTATAGCAGAGGGAAACAGACAAACAGAGTTAAGTGATTTGCCCAGGGTGACACAGTTAACAAGTATCTAAGGACAGATTTGAATTCAGTAAGATGAATCTTCCTGACTCCAAGCCTGGCACTCTATCCACTGCAACATATAACTGCCACTATACGTAAATAAATACATATACATGTATGTTACATGTATGTACATGTATGCAGGTAGGTATATAATTCCTTTGAAGGAATTATTGGAAAAATTATCTTGAACTGTACTAAGTGCAACCATATTCAGTTACACAACTACAATATAAAGAACAAAAATAATTGGCTACTATTCATATGACAAAAGTGGGAAAATAAGCTGCTAAATTTTATTTAAATTTGCCTACGACACATTTCTCTAAATCTACCTAACCTTTGTCATATGATGGGTAAGAAGTTCATTCTGCAGATGGAAAGGCCTTAGCCCACCTACAGTTATGTATATCTGGTGTGTCAATTTGTACTTGTTAGCTTGCCAGAATACACATTTTTGTAGAGGTGGAAGTAGGCGGGTGGTAACGCACAGATGTTTCACTTAAAACAGAGAGAATAATCTATACACTATGAATAAATGTACTTCACCACCAGGATAAGAAAACTTTGAACAGAGATAGAAGGCAAAACAATATATAGTACATATGTCTGATGGAAAATCTCCAGTGAAAAATATAATCATTTTGACATTTTTACTCATAGTATATTACATATAGTACATTTAGAACCTCTATGTTCCCTTTAGAACATTTCAAAAAATATGTTAACAAAATTGGTTTAGGCCATCTACATTAAGAATTAGTATCAAGATTGACAATCTCAGCTTGAATTTCCTAAATTAGAAACTATCTTCAGATAAGGTATGATTTTAACAATACTATACCACAGCCACAATTAGGAATATGTTTGTTAATGGAAAGATAGGGTTTATTTTTGTTTGTGTATGTAAGTGTCTGTCTGTATATGTTTTCCCCTAGTATGGAATTGTCTATTCACCCAGTGCAAGAAATGTTGAAACAGATCAATATGTTAATCACAGTCTTAGACAATAGCCTAGAACTCTGGTAGGTTAAGTGATTTTTTTCCCCATGATCACTTTGCTTGTATCTGTTAGTAACAGAACTTAAACTCTGGTCTTCTGAACTATGAGATTAATTTTCTATCCAATATACTATATGCTACCTCTCATAATGTTAATAAATAGCATCAGAGGATTATAGCATTAGAACTACATGAAACTTTAGAGATCATCTAGTCAAACTAATTTGCCAAAAGTTACACATTACACACATGTATTCAGGGGCACAGGTGAGATGTAAACCTACATGTTCTGACTATAAAGATAACATTCTTCCCACCATATCACAAAATAAGAATTTGACCTTATTATAGCCACAAACTTAAGCTAGTGGCTCTATTTTTATTTTGTTATAATTGGATCATCTAGAAGCAGTTCCTCATTATCCACTAAATATAATACAAATGCCTTACTCTGGCATTCAAGGACCTTCTCCACAATCTGTCTCCAATTTAACTTTCAAGCTTTATTTGATCATTTTTCCCAGCACACTCTCTGCAGTCTAGCCATCTGGACTATTCATCATTTCCCCAAACTTGTCCTATTTTCTCTTCATACATTTGTACAAGCTGCTCTCTACTCCTGGAATGTCCTCTCTTCTGCATCTCCCTTGCACCTCTGCCTTCTGAAATCTTTCTCCTTCCTACAAGTCCACCTCTTTGATTTCCTCATTTATGTGCTAGTTGTGTTTTTTTTTGTCCTAGCATCTCTTGTGCTTTGTTTATCCTGCTGCTTTGTACTTGTGTTTCACATAGGAGCAGCAGAGACTACTTGTATTATTTTTGTCTACATATATTATTGCCAACCCTGTTAGGTTGTTAGATTCTAAGAGGACAATGACAATGTTTTATTCTATCTCTGCAATTCATAAGGTTACCATGCTTTCAGACCAGATAGGCTATTACAGTCATAGGACAAAGGTTTTTTTTTTTTTGTTATTTTTTAAAAGCTGAAAGAGACTCAGACATTATCTACTTCAACTCCTTTATTTTATTTATTTAGAAATTGAACCCCAGAAGTCATTTACCTAATTCATGAATAAATACTTATGGCCAAGTTAGAAATAGAACCTAGTCCTCCTGACTTCCAAGGCACCATATTCTGTGATATTTCATACCAAAATGAAGCATAAAAATTTCATATATGTTACATTGTTGTCGTATTATGCTGTGTTGTTCTATTATATTTGTTACATTACATATTTATATATTATCATGTAATACTAAAATTCACTATTGTCTTATTTTGATACAATATATCATCAGCCACATATGCTTGTTTATAAGTACTAAAGTAAACACTAAAAAGTTTGGTGCTTAAGTTGTCAAGACAAACAATGAGCACTTAATGAATGTTCATCCATCCATCCATCCATTTGTCCATCTGTCCGCCCATCCATCTGTCTGTCTGTCTATCTGTCTGTGTATCATCTCTTAGCACTCTGGAGACAATTATTGGAATCCTACATAAAGTAAGACATATATTTTCATGTTCCCAACATGTTGAATAGCATGGGTCACCATGCATGCTTCAGATTGAACAAATATTTTGGTCATTTCTTATTTGAATGCACAAATATAAAAAATGGACTAAAGGCCAACTTTTCCTTCCACTTCTTTCTTATTGAAATTCTCCACAGGTGAAAGAACTTGAAAAAAAATAAAGCCATTATTCTATGTTCCTTTTCAGGTTATTATTTTTTTTGCCATTTTTGTTCCTTTGTACATTTTTTCTCCTTTTATTTACAATCCTGATCCCAAATCTATCTCCCATCATCAAATTACCGATAGTGTTAGTTTTTTTCCCTTCTTCCTATTCATCCTATTTTCTCTCTGTGTATCATGAAAAAGGATCTGAGTTAGAGTTTTGCTTTCTTTTTTGTCAGTGAATTCTGTCTCTTGATTTAGACTCTTATGAGAAGAAATACTGAAATAGTGAAAAGGAAAAGACAGGAGAAGAAAAAAAGAGACAACTGTCAAATAATTTAAAATTTTAACAATATGTAATGTGGAGAGAAACTTGGTATGTGCAACAAAGAAACATAAAAGAATAAATACAATCTACCCATACTTCAGACACTTTCAAAGGGGAGGAGGGGAGGATAGTTCATTATTTAATGTTTTAAGTATAATTCAATTTTCTTGGTTTCTCTCTACTCTGTACTACCCATAGTGAAAAACCACCATTAAAGGCATTTTCAAGTCATTGTTGTGTTCCCATGTTTCCTTCTTATGTGTAGAAAGAACAAAAAACACTGTAAGGCAGGGATGGGGAACCTGCAGCCTTGAGGCCACCTGTAGCCTTCTAGATTCTTAAGTGTATCCTTTTGACTGAACTCAAATTTTACTGAACAATCTATTTAATTTTTAAATTATTTTTCTTATTATATTTAAAAATTATTAAATATCCCTACAGTATAGAATTATTATGAAGTCAGTGAGAAACAGAAAAGGAAGACTTTTTGAAGTCAGATCCACCAACATAGTTTTTATAGCAACATCTGACACATACTGCACTTTATAATTTGCAAATCGGAGCCTCTCAACAACCCCTTGGAGTAGATATTATGGGATGGTTGTAAGCATTTTAACACTGAGATAACTGAAGTTGGAAGAACTTAAATGTCTTCCACAGGGTCACATGGCTAGACTGTATTAGAGGTGGAATTGAATTTAGGAATTCCTTCCTCCAAATTGCCTTTGTAGATAGTCCAAATGATGCCTTTCAAGATACTCTCTAAGTCCTTTACAAGGTCTGATTCTGAGGTGGTGGCAATCAGTTAATGGATGAATAACGATCATTTGAAGCTACTCTAGGCTCTTCTGCTCCCCGTTTTATTAAAATTCCCCAAACTAATTCAGCTTAAAGGGATTGCTGCATCGCACTATGAAAAGGAATCATTAATCAGCCCTGAAGAATGGTTAGACTGATTTAAATCTAATTGGTGCCTTAAAAAAAGTGACTTTGACTATTTTTCCATTACCCTCCGACTCTCCACAAATAGATCTGATAAGCCTGTGAGCTATCACAGAGGTGCATGAAGGGCAATGGAAAGAAGCAGCCCCTTGACCTACAATTGCCTATTCATCTACAGCATTTATTTTTAAAGTACCTGCATTTAAACTGCTAGAGGAGACAGAGCTGTCATTCGATAATAAAGTTATCTCTATCATTTATTTACCTTCTTTTGAAAATGCCTCTGGCAGTATTAAAGAATAAAGCCAAACAGTCAACTAGTAGCAGATGACATGTAACACCTTGGGAAACACAGTGTCTGGTAGAATCTGCAGGAGGACCTCATGCATCTAAATAAACAAATACTAAATAATACATTAAATAGATATTTAGACCAACTGGAATATTATGATGGCTTTCAAATCTATTGTTAAATAGATATTGAAGTAGAGCCCTGAAACTTAAAGCATTTTTTTCATTCCATTTCAAGGATGGTAATTAAAATTTCTGCATTTTAATGAGATAGCATTTTAAAAACATCAAAAATGTCTTTTGTTCTGCTAGTTCGGATGTGACATAACTCAAACGGCAGAACTCAGACAATTCACTTTTGTTATGTTAAGCACATGAGCTTCTTTTGATACATGTATCAACACAGCAGGATCCCTGCTATTTTCATACAAGTTCCAAATGGAGAGATATCTCCCCTGTCTCTTATAACCGATGCTAATTCACTCCCCAAACAGAGGATGTGCCTACACTTGAATTTTAATAATTCAAGATTTAGGCTGTACTCTTTTAGATTGGCTCATTTGAATTTGAAGTCAGAGTAAATGTAAATAGAATATTATGAAAAAATAACAAATTTTGCAATATATTTAGTGTGTCTAAATCCAGTGTCTCAGGAAACATTTCAAACATACCAGAAATGACATATACTGTGGAGCCAAATTTCATAGGAATTAGCAGTGTGATGTTGCAGCCACAATACATAATGCCATCAGGTTGGATTTATAGAATTATGTATTTAATGAAGAGCATATGCCCAATATGTCCAATATGAAGGTGATGCAGTGGATGGAGCACTGGACTAGAGTGCTCTTAGAACTGGACCATGCACTTAGAACACTGCTACTATCCCTTTTTCTGCTCATTCTCCATTACTCTTTATAAAATCTTCTGGCCCAGAGAGGTGCATATGTTCACCTATCAGGGCTGCTAATCCAATCAGTAAGTATCTGGACCTCAATGTATTTTGACAGAGGTATTTTCCAAAAGAACATGGTGTCATTCCCTACAGGGAATTCCATAACATACTTCATACCTGTAACATAAAGAATTGGGCTAAATGGTGAGTGTACATTTGTATAAATAAAAGAATTAATAAATATGAATGAATATTTATTAAGTACAGGAACTGTGCTAAGTTCTAGGAATACAAATGCCAGCAGACATTCTCTTCTCTCAAGTAACTCCTATCCTTATGAGGGGATGCGTTTCACATTACAGAGGTAGAGGTGAAAAGGTAGATAATGGTGCAAGTTATCTATGGAGGATGATGGTTTGAAAGTGGCCAGAAAGTGGCATTATGGCCTGATTCTGGACAAGGAAAGGTAAAATCTCACCTACTGGAGCTGAGGGTTCCAGAGGTGCAAATAGGAAGTCATAGGAAGCAGAAGATGACAAATGGGAATATCATTGTTTGAAGTTGGTTGATCCATTCCAACACTAATATACCATGATGTATAATTATTTTGGAAGTGGCAGAAAAATATGTTGTAAAGAAAATAACAAAGATGGAATGGTGGGTTTCCACTTGAAGAATATTTGGTTTTACTAGCATTCTATTTTGAAAGAAATACAGAATACAGAATTCAATGAATGATCAAGGATGGGTTGGTTTCCTTTTAAATATAATAATTATAGGGCGGAGTAGAAAGACTCACATTTGCTAGCTCCGAACCCACAGCCCATGGACTCCCTCTAAAAAGAACTCCTGACAAATTATGGAGCAGTGGAAGCTGCGCAGCAACACAGTGAAGGAGATTTCCGTTGCAGAGAGCCCTGAAAAACCGACCTCAAAGGTGCCCAGGACGAGAGCGGAGCCCTGCCCTGCAGAGCGCTCCCGCGACTGCGAAGGTCCCTCCACCCACAGACGCACAGGTCAGTGAGAGAGACGGGCTGAGAGGGGAGCGAGGTATCTCTGGGACTCGGACCCCCTAGGGAGGCAGTGGCCGTGGTAGAGGCACAGGCCGCAGCAGAGGCAGAGGCACAGGCCGCGGCAGAGGCAGAGGCAGATCCACTGGAGACTCCCGGGGCGGGCAGGGGCTCCACTTGAGCTCCATTGCAAGAGATCTATGCATAAACCCCCTTAGGGAACTGAGCCTGAGAGGCGGCCCTGCCCCCACCTGAGAACCAGCAGATAAGCCCCCATTGAAGAGCAGTCAGGCCTGCCACCAAAAGCCCTGAGGCTGGGGAGCAGCATTTGAATCTTAGACCCCAAGCACTAGCTGGGCAGATCTGGGCCAGGGGGTGGAGAGGACTCTCAGAAGTCAAGTAACTGGCTGGGCAAATGCCGAAAAAAGGGAAAAAAACTAAGACCATAGAAGGTTATTTTCTTTGTGACCAGAGGATTGCACCATTCATTCCTCTCTGAGGATGAAGAGATCTGCTTGCCATCAGGTAAAGACATAGGAGTCAAAGCATCTGTATCCCAAATATCTGAAATAGATACCCCATGGGCTCAGGCCATGGAGGAGCTCAAAAAGGATTTTGAAAATCAAGCCAGTCAGGTGGAGGAAAAACTGGGAAGAGAAATGAGAGAGATGCAAGAAAAGCATGAAAAACGGGTCAACACCTTAATAAAGGAGGC
>JAQQSK010010437.1:0-12686 GCA_028658325.1 Potorous gilbertii | reverse complement strand
TTTTTTTAAGCTTTGCAAAGGAAAGGAAGCCTACTTAGTAGGAAGGCAGAGATGTGGAGAATAGTGAGCTGATGAAAAAGATAAGTAACAGAAAGCAATAGAATGGTAAATATCATCTGCTAGAGGAGAACAGCAAAACAGAATGAGTAATAGGAAGCTGAAGTAACACAGAGACTCTGGAGAAGATCAACAGTGCTGAGAGGACCACCTTTCAGGAGTGGAGGAGAGCTGTAGAAGAAGGCTTGAGGAGAATGTTATACAAAAAATATTATACAAAACCACTGATGGGCAACTGTGACCATTAACTATTGAGAAAAGGACAGTGAATGTAGTTGGAAACTAGCAATATGTCTTGGAGAGAAGAGTCAGAGAGAAGTAGGGGAGCATAGATGAATAGGAGCCCAGTTACCTAAGACTGGAACCTTTCCTTACCCAAGGTACTACACACATGGAAACTGTACAGGTCTCTGAGGGGAAAGCTCACCTGAGTTATCATTATTTATAGGAAGCTTCAGGGGCTCCCTGATACCTTTAGGATCAAATACAAATCTGGCTTGGTCTTTGAAGCTCTTTACAATCTGGCCCCTCCTTGTATCTCCAATCCTATACACCATCCCTTTCATGCACTCTCTGGTCAACTTACATTGGTCCATTTACTGCACCATATAGTGTTCTCTCCTTCTCATCTCTGTCTTTGAACTGACTGTACTCCATGCCTGGAATGCTCTCCTTCCTCACCTTTGCCTCCTGGAATACCTGGTTTCTTTTAAGACTCCGTCCAATTACCACATTCTTTAGGAGGTCTTTCCATGTTCCCTCCAGGTGCTCATGAATACAACCTAAATGTATTTTGTATATTTATGTACCTGTTGTCTCTCCCATTAGAATGTAAGCTTCGTGAGACCAGGGATTGTTTTCACTTTTTCTTTACATCCTCAATGCTGAGAACATTGCCTGGCATATAATAACCAGTAAATAAATGCTTTCAATTCATTGGACTCAGGTATGAGTCTTGTTTCCATTAAGTTGTAAATAAAACTGTTTCCATTTTGAGTCTGTATGTTCATGAGGGAAACTGCTGGCTACCTTTGGGTGAACGTTAGGTACTGGAATTCTCATGTCATTTGAGTGGGGTTAACTAGACAGAGAAGTGAGAGGCCCCCAAATTGTCCCTGGGTCCTTCAGTTCAGGAAGATGCCTCTGAAACAAGGTAAATACATCATTATATATCATATACTATTGGGTCATTTAACCATTTCTAAATTCACTTAATCTATAGCCCACATTTCCTCAGCTTGTTCACAAGGATAAAATTAGAGGCTTTGTCACATAATTTGTTGAAATACAGTGTAGTGTGTCTATAGTATTTCCCTTTTCTGCCAGTCTAGTAACCCTGTGGGAAAAAAAAAAGGAAATGAAGTTAGTCTGGCATGACTTTTTTTGAAAAAATGATTCCTTCTTCTTATGCCACTGTAATTTCCTGACACAACCCTTGTAATACAACCTTCCCTCGTAACAGAGAAAAGCCATTGAGGAAAACCAACATAGCAACTATATCTGAAGGGTGTAAGACATTCTACACCTGTCGTCCATATCTTCTGATGGGAAGAAAGTATATTTCATCATCAGTTCTTCAAAAGTGATAACTTCTTATTATTATTGATAACTATATAAAGGCAAGATCACCACTGTATTATTTGAGGACTATAGTTTCATTGCTTTCTTTTCTTGAAAAACCATGGGAGTATTTATCCTTCCCTAGCCCTATAGCCCATCTGTTCTATACAATTTTTTAAAAAAAAGTTGACCAATGGCTGCTCATTGATCACATATGCTATTTGTTACAGAATCCTGGATGTAGTTTGTCTAGACCCGGTCTTTTGAATTCATTAAAGGTACCAACTTTCTCTGTACTTATCTTGACTTTCTATTACCTATTCCCTACTTTTATTCTATCCTCCCTAGTCTAAGAATGATTTTTCTTGGTAGAGAGAAGAGAAGCAAAGTAAGAGTTAAAATAGTTCTATCTTCTCTCTCACTTCCCTTTATCCTCTTTTGTCAGAATAAGATGTTCCCCTCTCATAGTCATATCCCCCAAAGTACTATCTTACCAGGGCTTAATGGTATATTTAAAGAGAAACTTATCTTTTTGCATTAAGATCCTCAATTTAAATTGTTTACAACTCATACTCGGTATATTTGTACACAAAATATCTGAGGTCATGGATCTTACTGTTTTACCACTTCTTGGATGTTATCTCCTGACAATCACTGATTCTCTTTTTCCTCCTTTATTTCTTTGGTATCTGGCTTGGAAGACAGATGTGGGTTATTTTCTCTCCTTTGTTTTCAGTTTAAAGTCCTCTTGATCAGATTTGCAAGATTCCAGGCAAATATATTTTTATCTGCCTCTGTTAGGTATACTTTATTTCTGGGAAATAATCCATCATTCTTACATTTTATGTACTTTTAAAAAAACACTTTTATTTAAAGTTTTAAGTTCCAAATTCCATCCCTCTCTTCCTTCTGCCTTTCCCCTTCATCTCTGAGATGACATGTAATCAGATATAAGCTACTCATGTGAATGTGTAAAACATTTCCATATTAGTCATTTTGTACCAGAAGACTTGAATAAAAGAAAAAAAGAAAGAAAGCAAAAAAAAAAAGACACTTCAGTTTATATTGAAACAGTATCATTTTTTTTTCCTCTGGAGGCAGATAGTAGGTTTCATCTTTACTCCTTTGGGATCATCTTAGATCATTGTACTACTGAGAATGGCTAAGTCATTTACAATTCTTCATGGAACAACATTGCTGTTACTGTGTACAACATTCTCCTGGATCTGTTCACTTCACTGTGCATCATCAGTTCATGTAAGTCTTTCCAGGTTTTTCTGAAATCATCCTGATTGTCATTTTTTTATAGCACAGTAGTATTCCATTACAATCATATACCACAGCTTGTTTAGTCATTCCCCAAATTGGTGGGCATCTCTTTAATTTCCAGTTCTTAACCCCCACAAAAAAAAGAACTGCTATAAATATTTTTGTACAAATAGATCCTTCCCCACCCTTGTTTTATTTGTTTAGAATGTAGACCTAGTAGTAGTGTTGCTGGATCAAAGGGTATACACAATTTGATTGCCCTTTGGGCATAGTTCCAAATCACTCTCCAGATTCAGGATCAATTCATAACTCCACCAATTGTACATTAGTGTCCCAGTTTTCTCACATCCCTTCCAACATCCAATATTTTCCTTTTTTTGTCATATTAGCCAATCTGATAAGTGTGGGGTGGTACCTCAGAGTTGTTTTAATTTGCATTTTTCTAATCAATGGTGATTTAGAGTATTTTTATATGACTATAGATAGCTTTGATTTCTTTGTCTGAAAACTCTCTGTTCATATCCTTTGACCATTTACCATTGAGGAATGACTTCTTTTTTATAAATTTGATTCAATTCACTATATATTTGAGAAATATGACCTTTGCCAGAGATCCTTGTTAACAAAGATTTTCCCCAGGTTTTTGCTTTCCTTATATTGTTGGTTGCATTTGTTTTATTTGTGCAAAAATTTTTAAATTTCATATAATCAAAATCATTTATTTTACCTTTTGTAATGCTCTGTATATCTTCTTTGGTCCTAAATTCTTCTATTCTCCATAAATCTGACAAATAAACTATTTCATGCTCTCTTAATTTGCTTATGGTATCACCCTTATGTGTCCATACTCTTGTTTTTTGGGGGTGTTTTTGTGTGTGTGTGTGTTCATCCTTCATTGAAGAAGAAGACTATGCCATCAGAGAAGTGATGACATGACTTGCTCTTGACTTTGTTTTGAGTGAGGGAGGGCTGTGCAGGTCACCAGCCTCACTTCTCCTCCAGAGCCATCTGAATCCAGGGACCAGGTATTCATCAGGATGACTGGAAATGAACCAAGATTCACTATGTTGGTGCACAGAATGATATGGGTGTTTTTCTTAAATTCTAGTGCATTACGAAGATGCTCAGGGTAAAAACTATTTGACTAACAGACATGGAATGACCTGACCCCCAACAAGGAAGGTTCCATGTTCAAAAAATGGGAGGCCTTAGCCCTACCAGATCTCAAATTGTATTAGAAAATAGTAATCATCAAAACCACTTGGTACTGGCTAAGAAATAGAGGGGTAGACCAGTGGAATGAGTTAGGTACTCAAAACACAGTAGTCAAAGAATATAGCAATCTACTGTTCAGTAAACCCAAGGACCCCAGCTTCTGGTATAAGAACTCACTGTTTGACAAAAATTGCTGGGAAAACTGGATAAGTGTGGTGGAAACTGAGCATAGACCAATGACTGACACCACACACAAGAGTAAATTCCAAAGGATTCATGATCGAGGCATAAAGACTGACACTATAAACAAATTAGGGGATCAAGGAATAGTGTATTTGTCAGATTTATGGAGAATGGAGAAATTTTTGACCAAACAAGAGATAGAGAACATTATGAAGTACAAAATGTATAATTTTGATTACATTAAATTGAAAAACTTTTGCATAAACAAACCCAGTGCAACCAACGGAAGCAGAAAACTGGGAAAGAATTTTTGCAACTAGTGTCTGTGATGAAGGCCTTATTTCTGAAATATATAGAGAACTGAGTCAAGTGTATAAGAATACAAGTCATTCCCCAATTGATAAATGGTCAAAGGATATGAACAGGCAGTTTTCAGAGAAAAAAATTAAAGCTATATATAGTTATATTTTTTCCATACCCTTATGTGTAAATCATATACCCATTTTGGCCTTATCTTGGTATATGATATGGGATGTAGTTCTATACCTAGTTTCTACCATACTGTCTTTCAGTTTTCCCAACAGTTTTTGTCAAATGAATTTTTGTTCCTAAAGGTTGGATTTTTGGGTTTATCATTTACTAGATTACGATGATCATTTACCATAATGTAATTTGTACCTAATCTATTCCATTGATCCACCATTCTATTTCTTAGCCACTACCAGATTGTTTTTGTGATTACTGGTTTATAATACAGTTATGATACAAAGATTGTGTATGACTAGACTGCCTTCTTTCACATTTTTTCTCATTGATTCTCTTCATATCCTTGAGCTTTTGTTCTTCCAGATGAATTTTGTTATTAATTTTTCTAGTTCTATAAAATATTTTTGATAGTTTGGTATGGCAGTGAATAAATTAATTTAGAGAGAACTGTCATTTTTATTATATTACCTTGGCTTACTCATGAACAATTAATATTTTCCCAATTGTTTAGATCTTTTGTTTATTTGTGTGAAAAGTGTTTTATAAGTGTGTTCATATAGTTCCTTGGTTTGTCTTGGCAGTTAGACTCTCAAGGATTGTATATTGTCTACAATTGTAGACAAATTGTCTACAGTTATTTTAAATGAAATTTCTCTTTCTATCTTTTGCAGTTGGCCTTTGTAATAGATAGAAATGCTGAGAATTATGTGGGTTCATTTTGTATCCTGTAACTTTGCTAAAATTGTTAATGATTCAAGTAGTATTTTAGTTCATTCTCTAGGATTTTCTAAGTATAACATATCATCTGCAAAAAATAATAGTTTTGTTTCTTCACTGTCTATTCTTATTCCTCTAATTCCTTTTTCTTCTCTTATTGCTATAGCTAACATTTCTAGTACAATATTAAGTAATAGAAATGGTAATGGGTGTCCTTGCTTCTCCCCTGGTTGTATTGGATAGGCTTCTAGATTATCCCCATTACCAATAGGATTTGCTCATGGTTTTAGATAAATATTATTTATCATTTTAAGGTAAGCTCCATTTATTCCTGTGCTCTTTAGTGTTGTTTAATGGGAGTGGATGCTATATTTTGGCAAAGACTTTTTCTGAGATAATCATATGATTTCTGTTGCTTTTGTTATTGGTATGGTCAAGTATACTGATAGTTTTCCTAACATTGAATCAGCTCTGCATTCCTGGTATAAATCCCACCTAGTGTATGATCCTTGTGATATATTGCTGTAATCTCTTTGCTAGTATTTTAATGAATTTTTTGTGTCAATATTCATTAGGGAAATTGGTCTATAGTTTTCTCTCTCTGTTTTGATTCTGGATGGTTTAGGTATCAGCACCATGTTTGGTTAGCAAAAGGAATTTGGTAGGATTCCTTTGCTATTTTTCTAAATGTTTTGTATTAGGATTAGGATTAATTGTTTTGAAATGTTTGGTAGAATTTGTTTGTGAATCCATCTGGTCTTGGGGTCCTAGGGATTTTCCATTTCTTTATCTAAGATTGGGTTATTTAAATATTTTATTTCTTCTTCTGTTAATCTGGGTTATTCATATTTTTGTAGATATTCATCCATTTCATTTAGATTGTCAAATTTATTGGCATATAATTGGGCAAACTAACTCCTAACAATAGTCTTAATTTTCTCTTCATTGGTGGTGAATTCACTTCTTTCATTTTTTATACTAATAATTTGGTTTTTTGCTCTCCTTTCTAAAAATCAAATTAACCAATGTTTTATCTATTTTATTGGCGTTTTTATTATAAGACCAGCTTCTAGTTTTATTTATTAGTTTAATGTATTTTTTACTTTCAATTTTATTAATCTCTCCTCTGATTTTCAGAATTTCCAATTTGGTATTCGATAGGGGATATTTAATTTGTCCTGTTCCTAGTATTCTTTTTAGCTGCATGCCCAATTCATTAAACTGCTTTTTCTATGTTTTATTGATATAAGTAATTAGAGATATAAAAGTTTCCCTAAGTACCACTTTGGCTGTGTCCCCTAAAATTTGGTATATTTTCTCCTTTTCATCATTCTCTTTAAAGAAATTATCAGTTGTTTTCATGATTTGCTCTTTGACTCTCTATTTTTAGGATTATATTATATTATTTCCAATTACATTTTAATCTCTCTATTGTTCATTATTGAGTATAATTTTTATTGCATCATGATCTGAAAAAGATTCACTTAATATTTTTGCTTTTCTCCATTTGGTTGTGAGGTTTTTATGTCCTAATACATGGTCAATTTTTGTGTAAGTACTGCTGAGAAAAAAGTACATTCCTTTCTATTCCCATTCAGCTTTTTCCAGAAGTCTATCATATGTATCTTTTCCAGAATTTTATTCGCCTTCTTAACTTCTTTCTTGTTTATTTTTTGGTTAAATTTATCTAGTTCTGAGAGAGAAAAATTGAGGTGCCCCCACTACTATAGTTTTTTATCTATTTCCTCCTGTAACTCATTCAGCTTCTCCTTAAAAAATTTAGATGATTTATCATTTGGTGCCTATATGTTTAGTATTAATATGACTTCATTGTTTATATTATCTTTCAGCAAGATATAGTTTCCTTTATCTCTTTTAATTAAATCTGTTTTTGCTTTTGGTTTGTCTGAGATCATGATTGCTACCCCTGCTTTCTTTGCTTTGGCTGAAGCATAATAAATTTTGCTCCAGAACCAGGAGAACTTTGTACACGGCAATAACCACAGTGTGTGAGGAATTTATCTGGTAGACTTAGCACTTCATTGAAATGCATGGATTTAAAAATTTTCCATTGGACTCTTGAAGCAAAACACCTTCCACATCCAGAGAAAGAACTATGGAATTGGGTCATAGATAGAAACAGACCATTTTCTTTTGTATTATGTTTTGTTTTGCGTTGTTTTGTTTTATGGTTTCTTTCATTCATTTTAATTCTTCTATGCAACATGCATTTAATAGGAATGTGTAGAACCTATATAAAATTGTATGCTGTCTCAAGGAGGGAGTGGGGAAGGAGGGGAAAATGAGGTGGAGGGACTAGAAAAAAATCTAAGATATATGGAAGTGATTGTTGAACACTGAACACTGAAAACAAATAATTCAATTTTTTAAAATTAAAAATCACTTTAATAAAATAAATAAATAAAATAAAAATAAATAAATAAATAATTCATTGAAAAAAATTAAAAATAAATAAATAGATAAATTCTGCTCCAACCCCTTACCTTCACCCTGTGTGTATCTCTTTGCTTCAGATGTGTTTCTTGTAAGCAACGTATTATAGGATTCTGATTTTTTAATCCATTCTACTATCTGCTTCCATTTTATAGGTGAGTTCATTCCATTCACATTTATAGTTATGCTAAATAACTGTATTTTCATCTATGGTATTTTCCCCTTTTTTTCCTCCTCCTTTTATCCCCTATTCTTTCCCTCCCTCACAAGTCTTTTACTTCTGATTACTGCCTTCCCCAATCCAACCTCCCTTTTATCAGTAGCCCTTCCACCTTCTATTATCCTGGTCCCTTTTTACTTCCTTATGGGGTAAGATTGATTTCTTTATCCAATTGAGTATGCATGGTATTCCCCCTTTGAGTCAATTTTGATGAGAGTAAGGTTTAAACTTTGCCCATCAGCCACCACCCTGACATCTTTCTCTTCATTATAAAATCTCTTTCATGCCTCTTTTATGTAGGATACTTTACCCCCATTCAATCCTCCCTCTCCTTCCAGTGCAATTTTCTTTCTCATGTCTTTATTTTTTGTATCATCCCATCAAAATCATCTTATATTCATATCCTCTGTCTATATATTCTCCTTCTATTTGCTCTCACAGTAATAAAGTTCTTACATGTTACAAATATTGTCTTGCCATATAGAAACATGAATAGTTAGATCTCATTGATTTCTTATATTTTCTCTTATTTCTTTTTTTTAACTTTTTATGTTCCCCTTTAATCTTGTATTTGGAGGTCAAACTTTTTTTTTTTATTCAGCTCTATTCTTTTAATTGCTGATGCTCAAAAATCCTCTATTTTGTTAAATATCCATTTTCTGCTATGAAAGATTATATTCAATTTTGCTGAGTAAGTGATTTGTGATTATAACCATCATTTCTTTGCCTTCTGGTATATCACATTCCAAGCCCTGCAGTTCTTTAATTTGGAAGCTCCAAATTCTGTGTAATCCTGACTATAGCTCCATGATACTTGAGTTGTTTCTTTTTGGTGGCTTGCAATACTTTCTCTTCCATCTGTGAACTCCAGAATTTGGCTATGATGTTCCAGTTTCACTCTGGGGATTTCTTTCAGGCAGTAATAGATAGTTTCTTTCGATTTCTATTTTGTCCTCTGGTTCTAATAAATCAAGGCACTTTTCTCTGATAATTTCTTGAACTATGTTGCCCAGGCTTTTTTTTTTTAAATCATGGCTCTTAGCTAGGCCAATAATTCTTATATTATTTCTCCTGGTTCTGTTTTCTAGGTCAGTTTTTTTTTCCAAAGAGAAATTACACATTTTCTTCTATTTATTTTACATTTCTTATTTGGTTTTATTGTATCATGTCTCATAGAGTCATTAGTTTCCATTTGCTCAATTCTAACTTTTAAGGAATTATTTTCTTCAGTCAGCATTTGTACTTCCTTTTCCATTTAGTGAATTCTATTTTTTAGGGAGTTATTTTCCTTGGTAATTTTTTGTATTATCTTTTGCCATGCTATTGACTTTTCTTTTCATGATTCTTTTGCATTATTCTCATTTCTTTTCCCAATTTTTCTTCTACTTTTCTAATTTGATTTTTAAAATCCTTTTAAAGCTCTTCCAGGAATTCTTTTTGGGTCTGAAACCAAATTACATTTTTCTTTGAGGCATCACTTGAAACCATTTTGACACTAATGTCCTCTTCTAAGTTTATGCCTTGAGCTTCCCTGTCACTGTAATAACTTGCTATAGTCAAGTTCATTTCTTGGCTTTTTTTACTCATTTATTCAGCCTTTTTTGTGGCTTGGTGTTTTTATGTGAGAGTTGGGCTCTGGTTATACACTGTACCAAGTTTTTGTACTGAGCTCAGAGTCTTACTACTAGCTTTCACTAGACTTCAGAGTTTACCTACTGGTGCCTGCTCCAGGGGTGGGGCCTTTCTGTTGGGTTGCTTGGTGACAGAGTTTTTCTGGTAGTTGACCCTGGAGGAGGGATCTGGTTGCTAGTCTGGTTGCTAGGGTGGGGCCCTGCTGTTGGGTTGCTATGGAAACAGGACCTCTCTCCAGGTAGGCCCCAGGGGAAGGATCTTGATGTTGGCTTAGCAGGGGGGGTGGGGGGGTGGGGGGGGTTTCACTACTGGTCAGTCATGGGGTGAAGGACTCACTGATGGCTTGTGCTGGGAATGGAGTCATGGGGTAGGTGGGATTTTGCTTCACTGCACAGATTGCTCACTTACCTAGGAGGCTGTTGGTTTGCAGGAGGGCAAGGCCTTGCTGGTGGATTGCCCCAGGTTTAAAGTCTTGTTGCAGACTCCCTACTATGAGACTGGATGCTGCTGCTACTGATGCTGCTGCTCTTAGATGTTTCTCCCTCTTACTCCCACTGAGACAGACCTTCCTGCCCTACTTGTACTCAGTTTCCCTGGTCTTAGAGCAATTCTGTGTAGTTTTTGAGTTGTTTGGAGGGGAATTTGGGAGAGTTTCAGAGGGTTCCTTTCTCACTCTACCATCTTGGCACTGGAAGTACTATTTTATGTACTTAAGAACATTTTTTTCAATAAATAAAAATCTATTTTCTCTTCCTCTTCCCTTTCTCCTCTTCCCAATGAAAACATGAAAAAGAAAACCCTTGTAACAAATATGAACAGATAAATTAAATAAACTCTTGCTATGGTCATGTACAAAAATATATGTCTCTTCCTGCATCTTGAAACTATTGCTTTGGTCAGGCATGACTGGTCATTGCATTGATTAGAATTCTTAAGTCTTTCAAAGTTGGTTGTCTTTACAGTGTTAAGGTCTAAATTATTTTCCAGGTTCTGCTCATTTCATTCTGTATCAGTTTATACAAGTCATCTCAGGTTTCTTTGAAGACATATCCTTTGTTATTTCTTTTGGCACGATAGTATTCCAAATTCATGTACCATAATTTGTTCAATCATTTTCCAATTTATGGGCACCCCCTCAGTTTCCAGTTCTTTGCTATAAAAAGAACTGCTATAAATATTTTTGTACAAATGGGTCCTTCTCTTTTTTAGATCTTTTTGGTGAATAGACCCAGTAGCAGTCATATTCCTGAGTCAAGGGGTAGACAGTGTTTAGTAACTTTGCAAACATAATTCCAGATTGTTTTCCAGAATGACTGGATTAATTCACAGCTCTCCCAATGTACCTATTTTTCCTATATCTCCTCCATCATTTGTCATTTTCCTTCATGGTCAACTTTTCCAATTTGATGGGTATGAGGTAGCATCTCAGAGTTGCTTTCATTTATATTTCTCTAATTATTAGTGATTTGGAGCATTTTTTCATATGGTTATTTCTTCCTCTAAAAACTAACTAAAAATACCTAATGATTCTTTAATCATTTATTGATTGAGGAATGTCTTTTATTCTGATATATTGAGTTACTTCCTTATATAGTTTGGAAATGTATGTCTATATTTTAAACTGCAATGCAGCAGATTAGATAGCCAGATTTCATCCTTAGATACCAGGTTATTCTCTGGGGATTTTTGCTCTTGAACTCCAGTCTGACTGTACTTATTGTGGAGCTTTCAGATACCTACTACCCTGCGGGTTGGAGCTCTGCTGGTGACCTGCTCCTGCTCTGCTTGGACAGACTTTTCAGATCAGGGTGCAGGCCTTAGCAGGGTCTGCTCCTCATTTATACCCACAAACATTCATGTTGAGCCACAACTTAAGCCATCTACGCCTAGCTGCCATATTAAGGCAAGGGGGCTAATATTTTAAAACACGAGCATTAGCTTTTAAAAAAGCTGTTATTGCAAGCCTCAGAGTTTCTCATGTTACCATTATTAGCTCCTGTAGCATCATCTGTGGCTTGGAGGCTGAATAGCTGTGGTGAACTCTGGTCAATGATGCTGTGTAGCCTAGTACTATCTATAGCTAGGGAGGATGAAAGCACATTTAGGCCTCAATTTCCTTATCTGTAAAATGAGAATTGGACTAGATGATGTCCAAGTTTTTTTCCAGCTCTAATCCACCTATGTTCTGAGTTCCTTCCCTGTTACAGGATGGTAATATAATAGAGCTAGAGCTAGAAAGAACTTTAGAGTTCACCTAGTCCAACCCCCTTATTTTGCAGATGAGAAAACTGATGTCCAGAAAAGTTTAGTTGAGTGATGGTCCATAAGGAGTAAGTAGAAGAATCAGGATTTGAATAGCAGTCCTGTGGTTGCAAGTTCTGTACTTTTTCAAAACTACCATATCACCTCCACTTGTTCTGAAGTTCTGTGTTCTAAGGCCTTTCCCTCTCTGATCTTCTGTACTCCATTTTCCAAGGTCCTTTTCAGACTGTTTAGCCTATGAGTCTATATACACCTGCCAGATTTGACAGTGTAGGAGCCAGTTCACTGTTGGAGAGGAGCTCTTTTGCCAAGGACAAGTATAATTTACTCAATGTTCAGTAGGACCAGCCTCTGGTTTTAATTGGTTTGTGTTCATTTGCATCTCAAAAGATTATTCATGAAGTAATTGTCCAGTTTGATAGCTTACCCACTTACACTTCTGCTTTTGTTTCACTAGAGACTTGAGCTGGGAAAATAGCAAGGACTGAAGTTCAAACCTTGAACTTTTGTCCAGGAGCAAGTAGAAAAGAGGCTAAAGTTAAAATGACTCCTCCTTTCCTTCCTTCCTTAGTTCCTCCCTCCTTCCTTCCATCTTCGTTCCCTTCGTTTCCTTCCTTCCTTCCCTCCCTCC
>JAQQSK010010436.1:0-12688 GCA_028658325.1 Potorous gilbertii | reverse complement strand
CAAAGTGAAGGGAGTGTTGGTGCATGATTTTCTGTTTGCAGATGACTGTGCACTCAATGCAGCCTCTGAAGCTGAGATGCAACAAAGTATGAATCAATTCTCTACAGCCTGGGTTAATATTGGCCTAATAATTTCTATCAAGAAAACACAGGTGCTCCATCAGCCACCACCACACCATCTGTATGTGGAAGCATCAGTTACAACAAATGGAGAAGTTTTGAATGCTGTGGATAAATTCTCTTACCTTGCTAGTGTACTTTCCAAGGATGTGCACATTGACAATTGGTGCACCTGTTGCCAGAGCTACCTCAGTGTTTGGGAGGCTCTGAAGAAAGGTTTGGGAGAGAAGAGGTATTGGATTGACTACCAAATTGGAAGTCTACAGAGCCATTATTCTGATCTCATTGTTACATACTTGTGAAACACGGACAGTCTACCAGAGCCATGCCAGGAAACTGAATCTCTTCCATTTGAACTGTCTTAGGAAGATTCTGAGGATCACCTGGCAGGATAAGGTACCACACACTGGAGTTCTTGCTGAACTGCCAAGTATTCAAACTGTGCTTCAGAGGTCACAACCCTGATGGGCTGGCCATGTTGTTCGAATGCAGATGGGACTCTTGCCAAAAAGACTATTTTATGGAGAACTTGCATGGGTCAGGTGATCACATGGTAGTCAGAAGAAGCGATACAAGAACACTCTCAAGGTCTCTCTCAAGAAATGTGGATTTTACGGTGCAACATGGGAGACACTGGCACAGGACTGCTCAGCATGGTGTGCTCACATCAGAATGGGTGCTATGCTCTTTGAGCAAAGCAGAATTGAGACAACACAAAGTAAACACAGGATGCGCAAATTTGGGATATCCCCCCCAATATTCACATGGACCATCAGTGCAGGGTCTGAGGCAGAGCATTCCAAGCTCATTTTGATCTGATCAGCCACAGTTGGACACACTGAAAGTTCACTTTACAATGGTGATTTCATTTTGGTCTTCTTCAAGGACAAAGGACAACAACCAACCAGACTTAAAGCAGCTGGCACACAAACTCACGTGGGCCACTGAGACTCAAATGTCAGCTGGGGGACATATCAAGTTCCTGGGACATTGTACACTGTCACACTGATTACCTTAAGCTATGAACACTGCTGTTCAGTCACACCTAGCCCATGGATCTGGAGCCCAGCCACTCTCTCAACACCTTACCAGATCCTGTTCCCACCTCTAATGCTTCTCATCCAGGAAAAGGTACCTCCTGTCTCTGTTTGATCAGTCTGCATAAAGTGGGGAAATGCTTGGTCCCCCAATCCAGACTCAGGGAAGCATCTGACCTTTGGAGGTAGACATCACTACATCAGTTTCCTTTCTAGGGCCTCAGAGAGTCTGAAGAGGAGCCTTACAGAGCATGGGCCTGTCCCTTGGGTGGGCCCACTACCATATCTGTTGTTGGTCTTTGTATCCCTGGATCTGGCCTTGGTCCTGATCCTCCCCATGACCCCAAATCCCTTCCCCTGCTTCCCTTCTCTCCCTCCAATAAAGTCTCATCCTCAGACTTTCCTTGTCCTTTTTATTCCCCTTTAGTCCCAAAAAAAAAGGATGCTGGTAGGAAAATACAGAGGCTGCAAGATGGCCCAACAGCTGCTTCCTCCTCAGGCCCTCCCAGGGGAAAGTCAGAGCCTCTGTCCTGTCAACTATCCCTCCTCTGTCCTCAGTCCTCCCCTTCCATTTTCAGGGCCCTCAATGGGGTGAGAAACAAAGAAGTAGCAGATTTGCGTCGATGGCTGGAGGAGGAGTTAGGGTGATAGGAGAGACTTGGCACCAGCTGAGGGGCCTCAGGGAGCAGAGATTTGGGGGCATCTCCACTATGGTGTAGATTCATCTCCTTCTCAGCCTCCTCACTGTTTACCAAGGTGCCAGCCTAAGGAGTCTCTGAGAACGTCCAACGGGACTGTCCCTTCTCTCCCTCCCAGGTGAGGAAAGCCAAGAGAGGCCACTGGCCCCTGGTTCACAAATTTCTTTCTCTCACCTTTCAGGTACTTGGGCCCACTTTGTGATGACTCCTCCAGCATTGGTGTCTGGGTCTCTGGGTCAGTCAGTCACAGTGTCCTGCACCCAAAGGAGTGGGAAGATTGGTAGCAGCAATGTGGAATGGTACTGACAGCACCAGGGCCAGGCCCCCAAGCTCATCATCTATGACTATAGTGACCATCCCTCAGGGATCCCAGAGAGATTCTCTGGCTCCAAAGATGACTCCACCAACTGTGCATCCCTGACCATCTCTGGTCTCCAGGCTGAGGATGAGGCTGACTACTGCTGTCAATCCTATTACTATAAGAGTGGCTACACGTACACAGTGGTCAAGGCTCATGAGGAAGTGGGACAAGAACCTCTGAGCTGTCCTGATCTGGTTTCTCATTGGCTTAGTCACCAGCACGGTCTGAGGGCTGCTGAGTGTCCTGTGGGCAGGGCCATGGTCTGACACTAAGGGAGGGAGAGGAAACAGGAGACACACATTTAGCTTCCTATACCAAGGTATCCAAGAGGTATCTCCTCTATGTGCGGTGTGGTACGGTGGGGAAACCACTGATTACAGCCAGAGGCTTGGGTTTCAAATCTTGCCCCTGATCTTTTTCAATTCTGAATGTAGCCAAGTCTTCTAATCTCTTGAGGTCTCTGTTTTCTCATCTACAAAATGAGGACTCTCTAAGGTCCCTTCCAACTCTCCATCAATGGTCAAAAGCTTCTCCGTCAAGTACCATGCATCTTCCATTCTTCCACCTCTCCCTTTGGCTCCTTTTCCCTAGATGTAACCTCTTCCTTCTCCTCCTCCTCCTCCTTCTTCCCAGAGACCTCCACTCAGAGGTCTCCCGGGGCATCACCCACTCTCATCATCTCCTCCATTCCTCCTCACGACCTTGTGCTGACCACTGCTGCAGAGAGTCACCAGCTGAGCTGAAGGGTCCAGTATAAAATGGTGCCATCTAAAGTGAACTAGGCCCTAAAGGCAGCTAAGCCACACTTCAGAAACTCTCCCTTAATTGCCTCTATTTTGCCATCCTGACAACAGTTATTCCAAGATTTCTGTCTCCTGAGGTTCCACCTCCCGGCCCCTTCAGCACTTAGGTCTTTCCTTATTATGTCCCCAAGAAAACAAAGCCCATTCTCCTGGAGCTTCCTCTGGAGTCTCTACCCTCCATCTCCACCCCCTTCATCCCTTGTCTCATTCCCTCCTCTAGTCTCTTGAGCACTTGGGCCAAGCCCAGTGGGACTCACAAGCTCTGGGGCTACTCTCCCAAACTGAACTTGGCACATGATTCTGACAGCAGGAAGCCCAGTGGACAATGGCCTTCCTCATCCAAGTGCATGTTTGGACACATTGCAGAAGGCCACTGGCCTGAGACAGAAAAGACTGGCTTTGAGGGCTGCTCAGACTCCCTATATTCCCAGGGACTCCCAAGCCCTTAGGTCTTAGACTTCTGCTCAACGGGCTATTGGATATTGGGCAATCCATCCCATAGGAGCAGAGCCAGAGTACCCTATCCTGTTAACCACCCTCTGCTTCACTCAGAAAGCTCTATGACTCTAGTCCCAGCCTCTGGGCCCTGACAGGGCTGAATGACAAAGGAGAGGATTGAAGGCAGGGCTGTGGGGAGGGTGGTGGGAGTCCAGAGACATTGGCAGATTCCATGAATCAGTTGGTCACAATCTGTGACTGTGAAAGGGCTACTAACATTGGTACCAGTTGGAGATTGGTATTGGCAATACTAGGCAGGGCACCCAATTCAATCATCTATGTCTATAGAAGCCATTTCTCAGGGATGTCAGAGAGTCTCTGACTCCAAAGACATCTCGAGTTACTCTGCCTCCATGGTCATGTCATTCTCCAGCCCAAGGATTAAGCTCTTTGTTCCTTCCATTCCTATGACAAGCACACAGTGGTCCAGGCCTATGGGCAAGGGAGACAAAAGCCTTCTGTGAGCTTCCTTCACTCAATTACCACCAGGGGCTCGATGATGCTCCAGAGGGAAAAGCTCTGTCCTCAGCCCTGTGAGGTGGAGAAAAATGGGGCCACAGGCCCTGCCATCAGTCTCAGGTACCATGGTATAGATGAGATGCATCTTCTATGGAAACATATGAGGGACCTGAGATTGGAATCTCCCCAGCCCCCACAACTTTCCATCACCTTTTCTGGTGATTTCTGGCTAGAATTTCCAATTTGTTTCCTGAAGAAACATAAGGAAGTTTGGTCACTTGTGGAATTGGTCTCCCCATGCCTCCCATCTCATCCTGAGCTTGTGAAGGGCTGACTATCCACATGCATGGTCTCCTTGTCCTGGAACACAAATCTGGAGTTTATCAACATCCCCAGATGTCTACTAGAGTGCCCAGTGAGGGCTCTAGAATTCTTTTTAGTTGGAGGTATAAGATATTTTATTATTTGGAACTAGTAATATTTATTTCTCACTCATCCAAGAGTTTTCTACATGCCCGAAGTCACCATAACTCACTGGCTTGGGACAGGCAGGGGTCTCACTAACCACCTAGAACAATCTTCTCATTAAAAGAATTCACAAAAATGAGGCTCAGAAACTTCTGTGATTGACTCTACTTCATCCTAGAAAGCACCACTGAGGGGATTTGAACTGAGGACTTTCTGACTCCTGGACCACCATTCTATCCCCTTCTCTCTGATGGCCTTTCCTCATGGAAGGATTCAGCCCCACAGGTCACAATGCACAGGGCAGCACCAAGTGCTTCCTGGAGCAATATCTGGTCAATGCTTTTCCTTCCCTTCTGTCTCAGTAGGACTGTGTCCTCTTGGAAAGGAAGAAAGTTCCTGTGAGGATCTCCCTTTTTGTCTTAGATTCACTTATTGCTCTCCCATGATGGTTCGTTTTCAAGCTCAGGCACCAAAAGGTATCTGATGGAAAGAGGATAGTTTTGATACAACAAAGGTCAAATACATAGGTGTTGCAAGAGGTCCAAAGCTCTCAGCTGCATGTTCATCTGCCTGTGGCCTCACTCCCTATTTACCCCAGACAACCTTCTCCTTCTATGGTGTCACCACAACCTCAGGGTCACATGATCTGTAGGATGTAGCATCAGCAGCCTGACAGGCTTTACACAGGTGATGATGTGAGTTGAACTCCAAGTAATGAGGGCTTCTGTTCATGTGAGGCATTAGAATTTAAATAGATGCTGGACACAACGTAAGTCAAGATATGGTGTTAGTTGCCTAGCCAGGAATGTTCAAAGTGTGCATGGACAGAAAAATGGAGCCTGAATCCTGAGGACCAGACCAGACAATATGGAGTAACCCTACCTTCCCTCCACTCCTTTCTGGTCCTTTTCTCTATTCCCTTCCTTCCCACTGCCTTCTGAATGTGAACTCTGACAGGTTAGGGCTGTTTCACCTTGCCAGAAACTCTTTGAAGTTGGAGTCTGTACCCCAAAGATTAGCCCGGCTAGCATATGGAAGCTCAGCACCACCACTCATACCAACCTCCCATGTCTAGTGCAGTTCTTCCCTCCAGTGGCTCTGTATTCACTCCTCTGTATCTATCCAGGTGAGATCAATGAGCCTGTCCTGTCCCCCTCAGCATCCTCAGGGCCTCAGTTTGTTCTACTTTACCACTCTCTTTTTCATTAATTCCGTTTCTATATTTAGTGATTTGTGCTCCAGATGAATTTTGTTATTATTTTCTCTAGCTCTCTAAAGTAACCCTTCACTGGTATTATATTGAATACACAAATTAATTTAGGTAATATTGTCATTCTCATTATATTGACTTGGCCTATTTTGATGCCTAAATTCATTAGCACATTCTGACTTCACTCAATTTGTTTACCATCTGACTCTAACTAATCTTAGCCTTAGACATAGATGAAACTACAGAAGACCAGAAATCCTGATTCATCTTTGGGGAGTCTCTCTTGTGGTATAGACATGTGGTCTGGGATCTTCCCATCGGGACTCTGGAGGCTGTCCCTGGACTTCCCAGCCATAGATATAGATGTTGATCAATTGTGGTAAATATGGAGACTTTCTGATGTGACATGACTATTGAGATTTACTGATTGTGACAAAATATTGAGATTGTGACCTACATTATTGTTCAATTCTTGATTGAGACCTTTATTTTCATTATTATTTTATTAGATAGATAGATAGACAGACGATAGATAGATAGATAGAAGATAGATAGATAGATAGATAGATAGACAGGTGATAGGGAGATGTCAAATGCAACTCTGTCATTTATGAACCAATCCAAACTGAAACTAAAATGAGTTGCAGCAAAAAAGTCTGCTTCACAACACACCTATCCATGAACGATGAATATTTCTCCATTTAGATCTATATTTATTTGTGTCACGAGTGTTTTATAATGGTATTCATATAGTTCTTGTGAATTTGTTGTGTAATTCTATATATTTTACATTGTCTGACATTATCTTTAATGAAATTTGTCTTCCTCTTCTCTAACAGCAAGGACCCTGGTATACACAGGAAGGCCTCTTGTATAGGTGCATAGATCTGAATTTCTAAAAAGAAAGGCAACTTTTGAGGGGTCAACAATCACTTTAATCAAGCACATATATCATTCACATAGTTCAGAGGGAAAAGTCAGCAACCTGAACTTCAGAGAAAATACAAACAGAGAAATAAAGACAAACAAACAGAGCTTCCAACTATCCGACCCTGAAGTAATACATGCATCACAGATCAACATACAGATCCAACTGTCTCACCATTACATACAAACACATTTAGCAGAGAGAGAAGCACCAACATCTGGGTTTTCAAATCTGGGGACTCCTTAGCAGCTGCTCAGAATGCCATCCAGCCAAACAAATACATCCAATGAGTAAGCCCCAAAGTAAAACCTCACAGCAGAGTCTTTACACACTTTTCAGAGACAGAGGGCATCACAACCCTTGAGACCCAGTGCCTCATTAGAAATTAACAAAAGCTGAGTGCCTTCCCCAACTAAGCTTCCCTTAAGGGACAAGTCCATTAATGGGTGGGGAAGATTTTTAACTCTCATTAACATAATTAGTATTACACCTTCCTGAAAGATTCTTTTGGCAATATACAGGAATGCTAATAATTTGTATAGGTTTCTTTTACATCCTGCAATTCTCTGGACACTGTCAATTCTTTCTCTTTTTTAGGTACTCTATAGGGTACTCAGGAAAACATGATGTCAACTGGAAAAATAGACTGTTTTCTTCCCCCTTTGCCTATGCTTATTTCTTCCATTTCTTCGTCTTTCTTCTTACTAAAACTATCATTTCTAGCATTATACAGAAAAATAGTTATGATGATGGTGGATGACCCTGCTTTACCCTGGTCTTATGAGGGGGGGAAAGGCTTCTATCTTGTCTCTGTTAGAGATAATTGTAGCTCCTAGTTTTAGGTAGATACAATTTATCATTGAAAGGAAAGCTCAGTTGATTCCAATGCCATTTAATATTTTTGGTTTTCTGTTTTTTTGCTTTGTTTTGTTTTATAGAAATTAGTGCTGGATTTTTTCAAAACTTTTCTTCAATCTACTGAAATAATCACATGACTTTTATCAAACTGGGTATTAATATGGTCAATTACACTTATGGTCACCTAATGTTGAGCCAGGTTGACATTCCTGGAATAAATCAGTATCACCATAATGTATGATTTTTGTGATATTTTACAACAGCCTCATTGCTAATATTTTATTTAATCTTATTTTGCATTGCTATTTATTAAGGATATTAGTCAATTATTTTCTTTCTCTGTTTTGGTTCGTATTGGTTTGGATTTCCACACCATATTTTTTTCTCTAGAAGGAATTAGTGGGAAGCCTTTTAACCTACTTTTTAAGTAATTCATATAGTACTGAAGTTAGATTGTCGCTAGTTGTTTTGCTAGAATTCACATCTAAATTTTCATGGTTCCATTTCTTTTCCTTTCAGACTATATGGTGTGTTAATTAATTTTCTCAGATAAAGCTAAGCACTCTAATTCATGATATTTTCATCTGAGTAGTATATATTTTGGTATATATTTATCCCTTTAATTTAGAGTGTCACTCATGGCATATAGTTGCATATCCTCAGGAGACAGTGAGGACACATGCTTACTAAGCTTCAATCCAAGTTCTTTGTGGATCCCCGACCGATTTTATGCTAAGGAAACTTCCATGTTAGGGGGACCTTTTGGTCTGATTTGAACCTTCCTCTTATGTGACTGTAGTGTTTAGTTGGACTGTTCCTACCCTTTACTATCCTTAGGAAGGGAGGCATGCCTGCCTTCCATTCTCAGTAGTGCTTACTGAGACCTGATGGAGAAGAGAAATAAAGAAGCAGACGATGCCATCGCTCGGGACTGTCATCACCCTCACTGTAACCTGTGTTGGGAGAAATCATGAAGTAGGGAGGGCGGGCAATATCAGAGAAACCTGGAAGGGAAGACTTGTATGAACTGATGCGGAATGAAGTGAACAGAACCAAGAGAACCATTTATACAGTAACAACAACATGGGAAGACAAAGAATTTGAAGATGAAGAAAGGCTGAGCAGCATCATGAGCAATCACAATGCCAGAGGATAATGAAGAAACATGTTGCCCAGCTCCAGATAGAGAGGCAAAGAAGTGGGAGTGAAGAAGGATTTTATACATACAATGTGTGTGAGTGGTGTTTATATACACACATACACACACACTTCTAGACATAGCCAGCAAAGATATCTGTTTGGTTTGACTCTACATGTTACAAACAGGTGGTTCCCTGGATGAAGCCCTGAGCTTGAAGTTCACTTGTGGCCTGAGATGCTACTAGCTGTGTGACTCTGGGCAAGTCACATTACCTCTTTGTGTGTTAATCCATGGGAGAAGGAAATGGCAAACCACTCCAGTACCTTTGCAAAAAAAACCCATGGGTAGTATGGTCAATGGCGTCATGAAGACTCAGAAATGACTGAACAACAGAAAGACAAAAACACATGTTTAAGAGGGACTTTGTTTGTTTTTTCTCTCAGTATGGGGGATGGTAGAGGACAGGATAGAGAGGAGGTTATTTTCTGTTGACTAAAAAAAGTAAAATATATTTTAAAACAAAGATAGGAGGAAAGTTGTCTTACGTGAATAAAGGGAAAATTCCTGTTGCTCATATGGAATTGAAATCATGCATTTTTTGGGAACTGAGATCCAAAATGTACCTTGGCTTTTATTAATTGCCCATAAGAGGTCAGAATGCCAGTACCAAGTGAATAACAATTATTGCCTAAGATGCAGGGGATAGGATCAGTAGTTATATTTTTCATACACATACAGGCAGCCTCATGCTGGACGAGTGACTGGTGCCCTTTACACACCTACTTCAGCAGCTACTGCTTTGGGGATTTCCAGACCTGCCTTTCCTCATGTCTGAACAGGGCTGCACCAAAGTCTCTCCCACCTTAGTGACGCCACCTTCTGGAGTCACAGTGTGAATGCAGAGAGGCCATAGATGGGCAATGCTTTGCAAACCTGAAAGTGGGAGGTGAAGGCCACCTGTCACTGGTGTTGCTATTGTCAAGGGATGGTTTGTAGGTGACACTGGAGGGATGGAGATGGTGATACAGGTCAGCTTGGCTTACTAAGTGGTTGTTGAGGACAGTGTCCAGAGGAGGGGAATGGTATCTCAAGACCACAGCTCAAAGAGATGGGACAATGGAACCAGATGACGTGCACATTTTTTTCTAAATTATTTATATTTGGTGGTTTTTCCTTAAGAAGAGAAGGCTTGGGGGCTAGGCTCCACCAGGGGATGCTGTGGGACTGCCAAGGGCATATGATTGCAGGACATGATGTGAAGGGAAATCAGATACTGGACACAACATAAATCAACATATGATGTTAGGTTGTGCAGCCAAACATGTTTAGAGTGTGCATGGACAGAAAAATAGAAGTTGAATTCTGAGGACCAGAGCAGACAATATGGAGAAATCCTGTCATCCCTCCACTCCTTTCTAGCCTTTTCACTATTCCCTTCCTACCCACTGCCCTCTGAATATTAACTCTGATAGATCTTCACCTTGCCAGAAACTGGTTGA
Source organism: Potorous gilbertii (assembly GCA_028658325.1). NCBI lineage: Eukaryota > Metazoa > Chordata > Mammalia > Diprotodontia > Potoroidae > Potorous > Potorous gilbertii. Next base: position 2,609 of record JAQQSK010010436.1, on the reverse strand, counting down.
ATGGTGTTGGACAAGAGATAGAGTCTGCGCCCAAAGGTCAGCCCAGCTAGCATGCAGAAGCTCAGCCAGACCGGTGGTGCCAATCTTCCATCTTTAACCCAGTTTTTCTTCTGTGTTCACTCCTTTGTATCTGTCTAGATGGCATCAATGTGCCCAGTCTGTCTCCATCACTAAGCCCCTAAGGGCCTCAGTACTAAGTACTTTTCCTTTCCACTTTTGTCATTAATTTCTTTTCTGTATTTAACATTTTTTACTCCAGATGAACTTTGTTATTATTTTGCCTAATTCTCTAAAGTAACCTTTACTGTTCTGAATGCTATTATAAAGAATACATAAATTACGGTAGGTAGCATTGTCATTTTCATTATATTGACTTGACCTCTCCGTGTGCAATAAATATTTCTCCATTTAGCTCTGTCTTTATTTGTGTAAAGAGTGTTTTATAGTGATGTTCATAGGGTCCTTGTGTGTGTCCTGGAAGGTATACTTCCATTTGTTTTATACGGTCTGACGTTATTTTACATGGAATTCTTCTTTCTTTCTCCTCCTGAAGGATTTTGTTTGCAATATGCAGGAATGTTGATAATTTGCATAGATTTCTTTTATATCCTGGAGCTTTGATGACAACGTCACTTGTTTCAGTTTTTCTGCTGACTCTCTAGCGTACTCTTAGCAAATATTGATGTCTCCTGCAAAAAGAGACATCTTTCTGCCTCCTTTGCTTATGCTCATTCCTTCCATTTCTTGTTCATTAATGCTGTCATTTCTACAAATACACTGAATAATAGTTATCACTAGCGGGAATAACTTTCCTTTACCTTCAACTTACGTAGGTGGGAAGGCTTTTATCTTGTCCCTGTTAGAGACAATTCTGGCTCCTACTTTTAGGTAGATATTATTTATCATTTTAAGTAAAGCTCAGTTCACTCCAATGCCATTTGATGTCTTCAGTTTTCTGTTTTTTGCTTCGTTTTGTTTTACAGAAATAAGTCTTAGATATCGTCAAAAGTTTTCTTTAATCTGCTGAAATAGTCACAATTTCTTCAAATTTGTTATTATTTTAATCAATTATATTTTCTGTAATATTGAGCCATTTTGACTTTCCTGGTATAAATCCAGTATCACATAGTGTGAGATGTTTGTGATGCTTTGCAACAGTCTCATTGCTAGTATTTTATTTGTTTCTTTTCTTTGATATTCATTAAGAATATTAGTCAATTATTTTCTTTCTCTGTTTTGGTTCTCATTAGTTTAGGTTTCCAGACCACATTTTTGCATGAAAAGGATTAGTAGGACTCCTTTTTTACCCATTTTTAAAGCAATTCAAATAGTAATGAAGTTAATTTCTCATCAAATATTTTTCTGTCCTAGAATTCACCTGTAGAATTTCATGGCCCCTTTTTTTCCCCTTTGGGAATATACGGTGTATTATTTTTTTCTCAGATAAAGTTAAGCACTCTAAATCATGTTATTTTAATCTGGGTAGTATATATTTTTGCACATATGTATCCATTCAATTTAGAGTGTCACTTTTATTGGCATATAGTTGGGTATCCTCAGGAGACAGTGAGGACACTTGCTTACCAAACTTCACTCCAAGGTCTCTGCGGAACCTTGATGGATTTCATGCTAAGGAAACTGCCATGTGAGGGTGAATTCATTGGGCTGACTTGAACCTTCCTCCTATGTGACTGTGCTGTACAGTTGGGCTGCTCTTACCCGTTACTCTTCTCAGACAAGGTTCTCAGGAGGGTATATTGAGACAAGAAATGGGGAGGGAGGCCATCCCGTCCTTCTGCATTAACATCACCCCCACTGCCACCCCTTACATAGCACCCTGTAAGAAATCATGAAGGGGGGCAATGTCAGAGAAACCTGGAAGGGAAGACTTGTCTGAACTGATGCAGAATAAAGAGAAAGGAACCAAGGGAACTATTTATTTACTGACAACAACATGGGAAAGACAAAGACTGAAAATGGAGAAATTCTGAGCAGCATAGTGACCAATCACCAGAGGATAAACGGACAAACATGCTGCCTGTATCTATGTATCTATCTATCTATCTATATGTATGTATACCTACATATATGTATACCTATATATGTACACATATATGGGTATACATATACGTAAGTATACTTAGATATATAAGTGTACATATGTATAAGTATGTATACTTACACATAAATACTTATGTGTACTTATACCTATATACATATATATATACATATCTATACTTATATATATATATACATATGTATACTTATGCATGTATACTTATAAATATATACGTATATATACATAATGTGAGTGTCAGTGTGTATACACACACACACACACACACACACACACACACACACACTTCTGGACATAGTAAAGTTATCTGTTTGGTTTGACTCTACATGTTACAACTAGGTTGTTCAGTGGATAAGGCACTGAGCTTGAGGTCAGAAAACCCTGACTTCAATTGTGACCTGAGACACTTACTAGCTGTGTGACCCTGGGCAAGTCACTTCACTTCTTTTTGTATTAATCCATGGAAGAAGAACCTAAGTTATCTGCCCTTGGTGGTTTTTCTTTAACAAGAGATGAGTTTGAGTCTTGGTTC
>JAQQSK010010435.1:0-12688 GCA_028658325.1 Potorous gilbertii | reverse complement strand
AACCAAAAGAATGAAAAAATGGAAGATAATGTGAAATATCTCACTGGAAAAACAAGAAAGCTCCTGCCCTAAAGGAGTATGTGTTCTAATGGAGAAGACAAACACACAGGGAAAGGTGCAATTGCACGTTATACTGGAAGGTTCCACAATCCTTAGGACACAGAGGTAAAGCAATCTTTTCTGTAATGCCATTTCCACTGACAAAATCCCATCAGTTTCTGATGCCGAATCATTTAATACTGGCTTGAAGTTAAAGAAGGTACGAAGTTTAACCATCCCTGAGGGGATTACTGTAATTACTGAAAAGACTGAGGTCCATAGTTACGAGTTAACAAGAAGGCTCAATTACATTCAGGGACTCGCCTCTTTTCCCATAGGAACCTCCTTGTAAAAAAAAAAAAAATTGCTGCTCCGTCTGCAGTCACAGTAATAACGCTGTACCCTCTCTTTACTACAGCTCTTAAGAATGGATCAGAATTCAAGAAGCTACTGCTATGTAATGAAGTACTTCCTACTCTCCCTCAGCATATGAAAAACCAAGACTTCTTCACCTCTCCATAATGACTGTGCCCCCAAACCGTAGGACTTTCACCATCAGTCCTTTCACTCTATTCCCATGACCACACCCTCAAACACCAGCCTTTTCACTGCCAAGACTTAGTCTAGGAAAGGGATTTCAGATACAGGCCAAGAACTGAGTACACAATCTGCTTGCAAGGATCTTCTGGCTCTGTATTATCCAACTCCATCTTGGAATGTAGCAAAGAAATTGGTGCCAAATATAAGTTCAGTGAAGTCCCTAGGGAACTGGTCACCAACCATGTACTGTCCTGGATGGTTAACCGGATCTTCTTTCTTCCACTTTCTTTGGGCCATAACAAATTCACTAGGTGTGCTGCCCAAGCCAAATGATACTTCTCCATCCTATAATTAAGGAATTCTTACCTTCTCCGCTAGAAGAAATCCCATTACCCTATTATTTCTCAGTCATCTCAGCCCAACCCTCCTCCCCACTTCCACTGGAAAGTGCCCTCTGTAACATCTTCTCTATTGACACTTTTCCCTAGCCTTATGCCTCTTCTTGTCATATTCTTGCCATTTCCCTCCATTCACAGAACCCAGGTCACTCCAGAAAAACTGTCCCTTGATCACTCTCTCAAGTACTGGACACCTGTGATGCCCAAAGACACATGCAGAAATAGGCATACTTCTTGCTCTTTGTTGCAGCTTTCATCTCTCTCTCTGTTACCATAACTTAACAATAATCTCCCCTCTTCTGAGGTTCAATAATCTGTCTGTTCTATCCTCTTCTATCCAAAACTTTATTGCAGTCACCTAACCAGCTTCCAGGTCATTCTCTATCTGTTCTCAAGTACCTAGCTCATAGCCCTCCTCTCCCCTCCAATCTCTTAAGGCCCACACTCAGGGATGTTCTCTAAAACACACTAAATACCTAGTTCATCAACCTTCTGAATTCTCATGACCTACTCTGTTACCACATGCCTCACTTGATATAAATAATCAGACTGTCATCAAAGTTATTTTTGTTGTTATATCATTCAGTGAATTTTATGTGCTTTTAACATGAATGGAAACATCATACTAGAAGAGAGATGCTCTATCTAATCAATCTTTTTAATAGGAAAAAAAAAGTCTGTGGGACCATCTTTTAGCCAACTGCATGCCTGCAAAAATGTGGTCTATTCTAGAATGTCATGGGCAAAAGTCTGCCTGTTCCTTTCTTATACCTTTATCAAAAATGTCCTCAATACATGTGTAGATTATTCTTAAAAATCGGTGTATAAAGATAGGAAAGTAGGCTTATGAAGTTGCCTTCTAATCACTGTGATTTTTTTCCCCAAGTATTTGGTATCCCCCAATGTCCACAAGATTACACTGTCCAGAGCAGACTTCCTCTGTGTATGCTGGTCTAGTCTAGCTTCTCTTCTCATTTCTGTTTCCTTTAGTGCCATTTCTACCTCATATAGATGCACATCAGGGACTGGGATATCAGAATTCAGATGTGGTGGGACTCTGCAGTTGTTGATAGAGAAAAAGAGTTTGTTACAGTAATGCTGCCATCTCTTTTTCATTTTTCATCTATTTGTTGTTTTCCTCCCACTTTCACCCTTAAATATCCTTGAGATGATATGAGTTAAATGAGTCTCTGGCCAACTTTCCATAAACGTGCTTTTCCCCCTAACACACCTCACTTTGATGAAGCGACACAGTTCATGATCTTCCACGATCAATCTCTGGAAGACGTTTACCAATATGACTGTTCTAAGCCCTTGGCTGCTCTATCTCTATGCTTGATAAGATCAAATGTCTGCTGGCTGGGTTGATTTCTAGGCTTTTTAGTCTCCCTGATGCAGGGGCTGATTTTTAACAGCTTAATTGTATGAAACAGTGATGGTGTCAATGTCTGTTCTTTGATTTCATGTCCCATTTTTCAGTGTCAACGGTTCAGTAAAAGAGGTTACAATGGAACTGCCATATCAGTTTGCTTTTTATTCTGTCTTGTAACTTGGTATTGCTTTGGATTTCCTGTTCCAATAAGTCAGTAATTTGAGTGTATACTGACCACTGAGATGGAAATGAATCTCGTATCAAGAACCAACTGTTTACTATAAGAATAGCAAAATAATTCAAAGTATCAATGTTAAAAATTCTTTTTACATGCAACTGAGAAATAAGATATACAGGCAATGGGGTAGAGAAATCTACCTTACCATACCAGAAAATAGAAGGGGAAGGGAATAAGACAAGTAGCGGGGGATCAGAACTGATGGCATATTGGTGGAAGGGGTAATCAGAATGCATGCAGTCTTGGGGTAGGGGGAGGGGAGAGACAGGGAGAAAATCTGAAACTCAAAATCTTATAGAAGTGAATGTTGAAAACTAAAAATAAATAAATAAAAACACTGAGGTCTGCAAACAGAAAAAAAAAGATATATGCTTACACACTCATGCGTGCATGAACATCTGTACATATTGTCTGCTCCCTCTCTACAACACCAAATGGTAGAACAGGTCAGCCTTGAAGTTCCCAGTGAGATGCTAATGTGACATACAAACAACTCACTGATTATTAGATGTTAGTACAGTTTGTCCTCCTGTCCCATATGAAGGGAGAGAGTAGTCCAAACTAGTGAGGGGAATGTCTTCCATGTGCCTCTCCCTGTCAAGTTGTCTGGAATAATTTATTTTTCTGCGCCTTGCTGACTGTTGACTAGAAAGTACAGTGATATGGAGGGAAAAGATCAGGGTCCATCTTTTCCTCAAGTTAGCAAGGTAAGTGTGGTCAACCTGACACCTAGGTTCTCAAGCTAAATGTGTATAGGACTTTTGAAGAAGAAAATAGAACAGACACCTAACAGGCCTTAAAATATTCCCATCATTAAGTATCTTTATGAATTCATAGGGTTTTTACCCCAACAAAAGAAAAGTATAGAGTTTAGACATTTTCTCGTGAAAGTCCATTTCTTTGGGTTCTATGTCAAAGAGATGACTTTCCTAAGTCAAAGCAATATTAAATTCAGTTATAACAGTGGGAATTCATTCTCATTATATAATTTGCCTACTATAGAAACAAAAATAAAAAATATGAGAAATTTTTAAAAAAGCAATTCAAAGCACCAAAAAAATTTGTTTATGATTTTATTTGAAAACTAAAACAGCTCATTACCTACATAAGTCACATTTCTGAAGTAAATAACTACAGAGCCCAATGTAATAGTAATAACCCTATATTGATCACACATGATTCTTACCAGTGGGCTGTCTTCAAAGTCCTTAGTGCCACCTAGTGGCCTGAAATGGTTTTCTGAAACAGTTTCAACTAGCAAAAAGTGATTAACTCACCATAATTACACTGAGCTACACTAGGTTCCAGAAGTAATTCTTACTCTTTTTTGATATTTTCTAAAATAAATCACTTGAAGTAAGATCCATTTTCAAATAAAGAGCTACTCTGAGACTGTGCTAGAATAAGCAAAACTGATTTGAGACATATTTTTGAGTAAAACAAATTTTAAAGTTAAAATGAATTCTTACTTTCTAAAAGTATGCTCTACACATGGCTATTGCTTGAGTTATTCCGTTAAAATGTATTTGTCTGGTCCAAAAATAGATCAACTTGGAGGCAAAAAAGGAAGAATGTCCCTAAAATGTCCAGGTGGAGAAATTATGTTTATAAAAATACAGATAGATTTAAAAATGGGAAATCTTTAAAACAATTGAAGACTGCCAAAATAATTAAAAAGTGATAAATGGTGGAAAGCATACATTTACCAATAAAACTACAGAAAACTTTAAGTGACCTGATAAACAGTCTTTTTAAGTACTGAAGGAAAAGCATCCAAGAAGCTTTTTATTAAAACTTATACTTCTCACACAGGCAAATCACAAATGTGGCATTTTCCTTGCTCTCTCCTGCTGCCCCCAATCCGTCTTTTGATATATGGATTTTGATTATGAAGGGGGGATTTTGATTATGAAGGGGGGAAAAATTCTTAACTTACCTGATGCCTTCTTTAAAATTCTCTGAATGACAAGGACAGTGTTAAGCTGATTGACCTTGCCTAAAATGACTCAGGCAACACTCTAGCACTGAAGTTAAAATGTTTTCTCCAGTATTTAAAATTTTTGTTTCCAAAGTTTACTTACCTTCCACATAACAGTATTTTTCTACATATCATCATAATGAATTGTCACTAAGAGTAATATACATCTGATTTTTAACAAAATTAAGATTTTCCTATTGGTTAAAACATGTAAATTAGGGGTAAAATGTTTAATATTCAACAGTGTTCCTTTAAATATTAAGTTTCCTAATACATAGAGACCATAGATCCATTTGCATATAACTATTCAGGTAGAATGACCTCGATAGTTTGGTTTTTTTTAAACTAGACCGATGATTCCATTAGTGAGGAAAGATACCAGTGAAGGGCTCCCTTTACCAATGAAGAAGGCAACTATTTTACAAATTTAAGACAGAGACCTGCGTGGGGTACCGAGAGGGAGTGTTCAGGGTCACACGGCCTCTGCCAGTCACTCAGACAAGGACATGAATCCAGGCCTGTCCTGACTCTGAGGCTGGGTGGAGAACCTGTGACACAAAGACCACATGTGACCTTCTAGGTCCTCAAAGTGCAGTCCTTTGACTGAATCTAAACTTCACAAAATAAATCCTCTTAATAAAAAGATTTATTCTGTAAAACTTGGACTCCATCAAAAGGCCACACCCAAGGACCTAGAAGACCACACATGGCCTCAAGGCTGCAGGCTCCCCACCCCTGCACTAGGCCATGTTGCCTCTGAGAAATCTAGAAAACAATTCAGAAAACTTCCTTTGGGAACATTTTTTTTCCCTACAATTTAAAGAACTGTTCTCAAAATAGTCAGGGAGCATTACTCACTTTAGATATAAAAAAAATCGAAGAGAAATCTTTCAAATAGTCTATCACCATTATACTTCCACCAGAGTGGTTTACCAGCAAAGCTCACTCAAAAGTAAAGTTGGAGAGTTTCTGAAAAGTGATTGATTATGCATGCTAAAGATCAGTATCATCAGTTAGTCTTCAAATTATTGCCATACCAAATATTCTAAGTTTGAGTTGTTTAAATAGTAAACAAGTTTAGGAAAATTTGGCATATCTACATACCTTCACTGACTGCACTACGCTGATGCCTTGCTCAGTTTCTATCCTACAATCATCACATTCAGCTTCCTGCACCTTTACGCTGCCGGAACCTGAGGTCCTGATATTCAAATCTAGAAATGAAGAAGGAAAGACAAGTTAGAACAAGAGCTGAGGACAGCTCCTCTGAGAGCAGGGCAGTCAATACTGTGTCTGGCCTAAAAGGCAGAGCTTATACTATAAAGCAGTACAATCAAAACAGACAACCTTCAGTGGCTGTTTGAAAGAAAGCCCCACTATTCTACCCTCTGCAGAGGCTAGGCAGAGAGGCAATGAAGCTACTTTTCCTCTTCAAGAAAATACTTGTTGGAAACAGGTATCAGTATGACATTTATTACTATGAGTCTGGACAAGGGGCTGTGAAGTCACCTTATCTGTCTGTCCCTAAGCATATATGGGATGATACTAAGAAATATTATATTAATGAAATACATTTGCCAAAAGAACAAAATGCATCAAAAAGAAAAATATGATTTTTTTTCCTACTGGATAATGGAAAGATCATTCCATGGTCAGATCTGAATACCAGTGCAGAATGAAGAAGTAACTAGGAAAAGCAGCCATGTTACTGGTGTGTACTGCTCTCAGTGACTAAGGAGTGAAGAAATAGCTTTCCAGCCATGTTTACTAAAAGTACGATCCTAGACAACTGCAGAAAAGAAATACATTTTCCGAGATTCAGGGAGATCTCAAGGACAAATCTATAACCCTATACTTCAAAGATCCAAAATTTGATCATTGTAAAACCTCTCCCTCCAACTTCCCTCTACCTCCAACCTCTTGTTACATACAGGTTTTGACTTCTCCATGCCTCAGGGCTGTCCTCAAGAGTCACTGTGGTTCTTTCCCACCCCCCAATAATTATCTGGAAACCAACTCTCAGGTAACTTGCTTCTCTGTAATTAACTAGGTTGTTCCTGAAATAACAGACTTCTATTTTACCTAATGGTCCAGACCTGATGTCTTTCTATCTGATAGAATCCTCCAGAATCTGCATTCCAATGGTATAAACTTCTAGAATCTAGGGTCACCCCACTACTACCACAGCAAAGCATCAGAGCTGTCCATTAAGCAACTCTGAGAAATATCATGAGAAAATAAAAGTAAGATTAAGTCATATGCTAATAACTAGATGCCCCCTCTGAGTCCAGCACCAACAGGAAACTGAACAAACAGTATGCTTCTTAACAGCAGTGAAATCAAGGCCCCATAGTCTGACAGACAGGGATTTAGGCTTACATGTCACGTTCTGTCTTCAGAAGGTTCCAAAGTAATTTTCAACACCACTATAAGGGCAGCTCCAACTTGATGAGATTTTTAAAACCACTATCTAAAACTACTAGAGAGAGCAGGGTAGTAATTATGGATTCCAGCTTAAATTAGCAACATAATCAAAAAGGACAACCTTTATTGGTTGGCAGAAATACTTTTCTACAGCTCTATTTTCTGAAATGGCAGGGGGTGGAGAGGGAAATAAACTTCCTTCCCTCTATTCACTCCTCAAGGATCCAAATCCTGAATGTCAGGGAGGACTAGTAGGTGGGATGGCAAAAACTCCAGAAAGGGACAAATTCCCGGAAGAGCCACGGCAGACTACAGTGTTGTTTCTCCCAGAGAATTTATCAGTACCAAAATGAGTGCTATGAATTAAAGAAACTGGTCTATATTATACATAGAGAAGAAATGAATCAAAACGGTAATGGGCTTAGTGTCTGCATGAAGTAAAGGAGACCAAAGTGAACCAATTTATAAATCCTTCCAGTTTTATTGGTCCAGTGGAATAATAATAAAAATACCTAAAATATGTCCTGAAAAGGGCAGAGTAAAGAATTGAGAATGTAATTTCAGAATTAAACTAGTTCTTTACCAATTAGAACATATATACACCTACATGCATACGCAAATGCACACAAGCATGTAAATATATATCCATAGAAATACATACATGCACATGCATACATACATACACATAGTATAAGACTGGATGTATATGGAAGGTGCACTTTACAAGTTTTGAAAATGAATAAAGAAACTGTATCTAGAAAAAGTATGTTCAAGCAAAGTCAAACAGCACTGGGCCAGTCAGCCGACAAAAATCTCTACATACCTGGTCTCATATAGATTGACAGATCAACCAGCCAATGACATATGTCCTATAGGACATAAGGGAATGTGGTCTCAGTCTCTAACATTTTTATACTTCATAACTATTTTCTGAGGCCTCATTAGTACAAACATCTACAGATAATCCTGATTGTCTAAACACTTCTGCTTCACTGAGATAAGAACTTTCTTAAAACTCAGATCAAAAAGCATATTAGAAGCAAGTGATTTTATATGTTAAGATATGGGTTTGATTTCACCTCTACCACTTACTAGGTATATGACAATGGTCAAGTCATTTCACATCTCTTGATCTTTGTTTTAATTTAATTTAATTTAATTTAAAAAATAGATGGGCAGTATATTGTTACTGTGTACTATACCAAGTTTTTTGGAAAGTTTGGTAAACTTAAAATCAATATGTAAATGTGAGTAATTACTTTTATTATATAAATGTGTAGTGCTATTAATGTATTAAACAAGTCCTTCACTAACATCATAGTCTGATGCATCACTGTAGGCCTACCATAGAAATTACTCTTTCTATACAGTTCAAGGAAATGGTCTAGAACTGTAACTACTGACATTTTCTACTCCCAACAAGTATGACTACTTTTCATGTCAAGATGAAGCAAAGTTCATGTATATGGCAGAAAAATACCCAATCTGCCAGGTCTTAACAATTTAGAAAAGAAAGTGTTGACTATGGTATTGTCAGTCTGTTGTCCTAGAACTAGCCTAAGTGAAAGGTGGTCTTGATCAAGTACAGAATTTTTCTCCATACTAGGGCAACTAAAACATAATGGGGTTAAGTTACACTCTACATCAGTAAAGAAAGTACCATACCAAGAAAATCGTGTCCCTTCCAAAGTGTCAAAGTAACAGTATTAAACAAGTACTAAACATGAACTTGGGCTATAAATTCAAATTTGTCTATAATACTAAATCTGTTGTGTATAGGACCAAGTAATAATAAGCTTTCTCATCTCAAAATGGTGACCAACACCAACTAAATGAAAGATCACTGAAATTAAGTGACTATAAAGCACTCTTAAAAAATGAAATGCTAAATAAAAAGCTAATGAGACCACTGCTAATGTGTAAATAGCTGCAAGACTGGAAAATAAGACATTCTTGGTTCTACCAATCAAACAACTTTGAGTAAATCATAATGGATCTGTAAAGCAAAGGACACTGACATTTAACATACAACCTACAGAATAATGAGAAATAATGGAATCTTCCTCAATATATACCAGAGTCAAGCACCAAATTATCCCCTCCTTAATCTTTACATCGATACTTCAAGGAGCCATGATTTTATTGCAGTGCATACTCCTATTAATGCATTTGGCAACTCTTTACACTTGAATAGACTACCCTCAGGAATGGCTATTTACCCAGCAAATTTATCACCTGATGGTAAGTGAGCCTTTCTACATTTAGGCAAGTCCTCCTCAGACAAGTCATCTGTCACCTTGGCTTTTTCTACTTTAATAGGTCCTGCCAGATCTTAAGTTTAGCTGGTATTGCCTTAGAAAATCCAAGGTTACATTTGAAACAAGAGTAATCAAATGTGCTAAAACAAACTGAAAATCTGGGCAATTAATAAATCAAGTAATTTCCCAATAACGTAGATAAACTTTTAGTCACATTGGCTTAAAATTAATAGTAATAAAATTAGTTTTTAGATTGTTTAGCAAAGTTGGGAGAAGTTTGTTTTTTTTTTTAAAATCACCTCAGTAAGCAGATGATACTATTTTAACATCTAGAGGCTGCTCTGCAAAACCTAACTGGTTCATAATTCCCAAATGTTTAGTAACAATTACTCATAGTCATCCTATAAAGATCTCTACTTTTACTTTCTAAATAGCAATGACTCTTTATAATCATCATCTCCTCTCAGGTTTATAAAAACACAATAAGGCAAGCAGTATGTTTAAATATCAGTGATAGAGCCATTGAGATAACACTGGAATAACCTTGGAGGATACTTAATCCAACTCCCTCATTTTACAGATAAACTGAGGCTCAAAGAGATGGAGGGATTTGCTCAAAGTCAGGAAGATTATTCCCTGGCAGTAAATTACAACAGGAATTTACTTCCTCTGGGTCCAAATTCAGTAGGCTTTACCATTAAACTAAGATTCAGAGAAATTAAAGTCACAAATCTTTTAAGTTGATGAGTTAAGATCTGAACTTGACTTTAAGTCCAATGTGAAGTAAAGAAGACCAAAGTGAATTAACTCAAGTTTCCAATTACATCAGTCCATTAGAACAACCATAAAAGCATCTGAAACATCATCTGAAAAGTGTCATTATTAGTTTCACAACTAGCATTTGAAGTCTCCAAGAAATGAAACTGTTCAGAGTAAAAGCTGAGAAATCTAAACTCTGCACAGGATATAAGCCCTCTACCAATCATTTGGTCAGAAAGTTGTTGTTTGCCTCCATGCTGCTTCTGATGGCTTTACAATATATTTTTTCAACTAGAGGTGCCATTGGAATTGAAGTATACCAGAGAGGATGGCAATCCTTTTGTCATTATCAAGCCATATCTCCATTTCAATTTTAAATACTCTTATCTAAGCACATCATTATTCTCTTTAAAATAAGGTTAGATTTAGCAGAATATAATTCTAAAATAGAACAGCCAGGATTCCAAAGTACTAAAACAGCAATCTGGAGTCAAAGTGATTGATTACAACAAGTAATTAACAGTCAATTAACTTAGCAGTCAATTAACTAACTAGATAGGTGTCATTGGTGGAATCAAAGGACATAAATGTATTGGTGGAGCTGTAAGCTGGCAACCCTCCTGGAGAGCAATTTGGAATTAGGCTTTAAAACGTGCGTACCCTTTGACCCAGCAATACCCCTTCCACTAGGGCTGTATCCCCAATAGATCATAAAAATGTACAAAAATATTTATAGCAGCTCTCTTTGTGGTGGTTAAGAACGGGAAATTGAGGGGTTGCCCATTCAACCCTGATGGTTGGGGAACGCCTGAACAAGCTGTGGTACATGAATGTAAGAGAATGCTACTGTGCTAAAGAAATGATGAGCAGGAAGACTTCAGAGAGGCCTGGAAGGAATTCTATGAACTGAGGCTGGGTGAGGGGAGCAGAACCAGAACATTGTACACAGTACCACCCACAGGGTTGGAGGCCTGTTTTAGATAGGCTTAGCCCTTCACAGCAAGGCAAGGCCCTAGAACATTTCCAGAGAAAGAATTATGGAGTCCGAACGCAAAATGAAGCAGGTTATTTTCTCTTCTGTTAGGTTTTGTTTTGTTTTTCTCATAGTTTCTCCCATTCATTTTAATTCTTCTACGCAACATGACTGATGTGAAAATGGATTTAACAGGAATGCACGCGTAGAAGCCATATAGGATTGCAATGCCGTCTTGGGGAGGGAGCAGCAAGGGAAGGGTAGGGCATCTGATTGCTGAAACAAATAAATTAATAAACTTGCGGGGAGGTTCCTAAATGTAAAGCGGAGATCCCTTGACCTCAGGGGCCACAAACGCCCAAGCCATCGTTACAAGTGCAGCGCCCACGCCCCTTTCCTTCAGCAGCCAATAACGGCCTAGGTCTTGCTACTTTTAGATCCAAATGTAAAGCACCCACGCGTCTCTCCTTCACTCCTAAGTGAAGTAAGTGCCGAGGTGCCATTCCTTTTTAGGACCTAGAAAGCACTTGGCACACTTTAAAGCGCTCCATTCCTGCTGGCCGCTGTTACTAGTCTACGACTATTCCAATAATGGCAGGGCTAGGGAGACTGCAAGGCGAGGACTCAGACTGGAATCACCTGGGTGAACTTGCCCAAACCATCCGGCGACCTCCGCGACCTGGGGACCACGGGGGCCGGAGGCGCCTCACGTTGACCCCCCCCCCGGCTTACCGAACTTGAGGGGGACCTTCACCTCCACCGAGGCCTGGGGGCCGAGGCTGTCCGAGGTGACGGCCATCTGCTTCAGGGCCTCGTCGTAGCTCACCTGGAGGCTGTCCAGGTCCAGGCGGCCGCCCTCCGCGCCGCTCACCGTGACCAGCACCCGGTCGGCGTCCGGGTAGCGGTAAGGGTCTAGGGGTCTCACGGCGATGTCGCACGGGAGCCGCGCCCGCAGCCGCCCGAACGGGTGGACAGTCAGCGTCCACTCCTTGAGCGGGGTCCTGCGAGCGGCCGCCGCCTCCTTCAAGCCGCTGCCCTCCACCAGGCTGCTGTGGGGTCTGGCCGGGCGGGCTCGGTGTGCCCCCGGGGCCGCGGCGGCCCGGAGCCCGGCCCATAGCCCCAGGAAGCCGAGCTGGGGGCCGCCTCGCCACCAGGCGGGGCTGGGGACAAACATGAGCCCGGCTCAAGCCCGCCCGAGGTCACCACCGCCCCGCGCCGGGGTTCCCGGACCGCGGCTGACCCGGCGAGGCTAACGAAGAAGGGGGGCCCGATGGGTCAGGGTGAAGGGTAGTGACCCCCAGAGCCCCATAAATCGAGCCCGCGCAGCCCACCGCAATGTGCCAGCCCTGCCCGCCACGACAACTCCTGGACCCCAGAGGCAATTAAAACCCGGGACGGAACTCCCCAGCCCTCAACCACCAGGTGACTTTTCCCCTTTCTCAACCCCTCAATAACCCTGTGGGCCGACGGGATGGGTAGTTCTGAACTGTATAGAGAGCATGGAGTTGTGGGCACTCAATAAACTACAAGTCCCAGAAAGACCGCGCGGAACCGGCGGGACATATTGCCGGGGGCGGAGGGAAACACGAGGGGAAGCTGGTTAGTACGCAGCTGACTGGCTGTTTCCTGTGCCTCGAGCTCATTGGTCTATAGTTGTGGAAAGGGGGCGGGGGACCTTTACCAACCAATAGGAAACCTAGAAACGACTG
>JAQQSK010010434.1:0-12688 GCA_028658325.1 Potorous gilbertii | reverse complement strand
CCTCACACAGAGAAGTAGTTAGAAAAGAGAGAAATCTTTTAGTAGGCTAATAAAGTCAGTATTATTAGGAAAATAATTTTGACCTCACAGAACCACTGAAAGGGTCTTCCAAGGGTTCCCAGATTTTATTTTGAGAACCCCTCTTATAATACATAGAATACTTGATCCAAAGTGATGAAGATTGGGCTGTGTGACTAACTAAGGTCAAATCACTTAAGCCTCAGTCTCCTCATCCAAAAAGTGGGGATGGTATCTATAGCATCTACCTCCCAGAATTGTCATAAGGTTCAAATAAGATGAAGTTCACAAAATGCTTCACAACCTTTAAAGTAATATATAATGTCAAGTGTTACCATCGTTACACTATTACTATTATTTAGATACGGACTGGGACACAATTCTTTTTACCTAGAGATCCTAGCAGTTTGCTAAATCATTTTCCATAATATGTTTCCTCATAAATTTCCCTTTGTGACCCACCCATCATTTTGTTCTCTTGGGGGAGGCCGGTCTTAGCTTAACCAACAGAGCCGGAGATGCGCCTAGACCTTGACTGTCCTCCCCAAAAATACCAAGTAAGTTTTGGAGTTGTAACCCTCAGGCATCCTGAATGGATGATTAGCAGGCTATATACAGAGCCTTCCCTGGGTATAATTTCTCTTCCCCATCTATTGGTTTCATGTATCAGCTAAGAATTCAGTTCTTCACAATCCCTGGCTCAGTTCTGCAGCTTCTGGTTTCCATCCAATAAGACAATCTTCTAGGGTGTGTCTCTTGTGATCCAGAGGGAAATCCCAAAAACACCAAAGGATAACAGCCTAATCAAATGACAAGTTAACCCAGGTCAAGCCAGGGTTAATGGACTGTCAAGACTTTGCAAATTACTTTGTCCCATATCCTAAGACAGGCCAACAATCAGTCATTCAAAACTTACCCACTCAGCCCTTCCTCTGCTAGGCACTGGACTGAGCACTCAGGGACACACACACACACAAATAGGAAAGACATTCCCTTCCTTCAAGGAAAATTGGGAAGGCAATAAAAAAATAAATACAGATTTAAAAAGCAGGGCCACTTAAAAATTGCACAGCTATATATTTAATGAGCACTGTTTGGGAGATGCAGTGAGGTGTAAAGACTGTGATAGGGGTCTGGATAATAAGTGCTCTGAGTTTTGGAATGGATGGGACA
Source organism: Potorous gilbertii (assembly GCA_028658325.1). Lineage (NCBI taxonomy): Eukaryota > Metazoa > Chordata > Mammalia > Diprotodontia > Potoroidae > Potorous > Potorous gilbertii. Next base: position 11,497 of record JAQQSK010010434.1, on the reverse strand, counting down.
TCCCATGTCTCCAGAGGTGATCATTCAGCAGGGTCAGTCAACTTGTTTGGAGCTATGCCAATTTCATGAGTCTCTTTAAGCTCTGTGGTTCTACCCAATGTATTCATTCAACAAACATTTGTTAAATGTACTTTTTGCATTCTATTTCAATCCCATTTCAGTCTGAGTGTTAATAGTTAGAGGAGATACAAAGAAGTAGAAGATATGACTCCTTGACCTCAAGGAACTGAGTTTAGTAGGAAAAATAAAACATGACCTCAGACCAAATCCCTTCTCTTCCATGGACTTGATCTGTTAAGTATGCAGGTTGCACTCATCAGGGGTGGGGAACCTACAGTCTCCAGGCCACATGTGGTCCTCTAAGTCCTCAAATGCAGCCCTTTGACTGAATCCAAACTTCACAGAACAAATCTCTCCTTAGTAAAAGAACATCTACTGACTAGATGTTCTCCAAAGTCCTTTCCAATTCTAAAATTCTCTGATCCTATGAAGAGAAATAGCTTTCATCAGCAATAGGATGTAAAAGTATTCAAAGGTAGAGGTTATAGAAGAAGGGATAACTTTTGTCTGAGGGAAAATCAAGGAAGGTTTCTTGGTGGAGATGTCATATGATCTGGGCCTTGAATAATAGGTAGGATTTCCACAGAAATAAATGGTGGAGGTGAGAGGTCCTTCAGAAATAAGAATCAGCACTTGAAAAGCCTAAAAGCAGAAAGGCTTGGGACATATTCAGTATAGAGTGAGTAGTCCAATTTGACTATATTGTAAATTATAATGAACAGATGCAAAAATAGGTTAGAGTCAGCTTGTATAGGACCTTGAATGACAAGTCAGAGTTTTAACTTTGTTCATAAGGTGATGGAGAACCATTGAAGGTTTGTAAGCAGGAGGTTGGCAAGGCCAGAATATTAAGTAGATTAATTTGACAGCCCCATAAAAAAAAGAATTAATCAGAAGAGAGGTCGGAGATAGGGAGACCATTGGGAGTCTGCAGTCTGTGGTGTCAGTGGAGATGGAAAGAAAAGGACAAATGACAAAGATTTTTGGTAGGGGAAAGGGATGAGTTTCCTTTTGGACAGGTTGAGTTTAAACTTCTGGGAGAACGGCTAGGTGGAGCTGTCCAACAAGGAAGCTGGAGCCTATGATAAAGGTCAGTCTGGAAAAATTCTACTGGTTCTGTTTCTAGAGCTTCCATGGAGTATATGTAGAGTTAGAGGCTTGGGATTCACTTTTTATTTCTGAAGTGTGTTCTCTCATTCTCACAGGAGCTCTTGGAAGTTTACATCTCAATATCCAGGCTCCTATTCATGGCTCTCATTCTCCTCTGTCCATATAGGAGGATGGCACCCATGACTCACCAACTACACCTTATCCCTTCAGGGTTTATTGTTTTTCTTCTCTATCAAGAAGTGGTTTGAATACACTAGCTTACCTTGTGCCACTAGATTCCACTGAGAATCATTCATAGGCTAGCTTATTGGAGGCAGCAGTTAAGATCATAATGAAAACAACACAGACTTGGTTGGCATCAGCTGAGGCTCTGATATTTTCTGTATCTGTATGACTGGGAGCAAATCATATTGCCCCTCTCAATCTTAGTTTCTTCATCCATAAAATGGAAATAGTAATATAACATCTAGTGGAATGTACTCAGTAAATGTTGAATTGAATCAAAATAAGCAAGATCTTTGCCAACTAGGCTCCTCTTACCTCATTAAGAACCATTCCATGACTATAAAGACAAAATCTAGATAGTCACAGAGATACTAAACAGTCACAGCCCCATGTTGCTATCTGTTGGAAAGAAAGGGATGGATCAGAGATGTGTCCCTCCTTTGCCCATCTCCCCCACCAAACAACCAAGAGCAAAAGCACTCCTTTTTTGTGATGAATCCCCAGCTTCAGGTTGGGGTGTGACTCAATAACTAGGTCTGGAGTGAATTGCTGGGGATGGGGGTGACATTGTTGAAAGTGGGGAAGTAGTCTATCGGCCAATCATTTCAAGAGATAGCTCCGGGGGGGCCGAGGGAACAGGGAGTGGAGCAGGCTGTTTAAAGTCAATGGTTATAAATCAAGACAAAAAGTGAGAACTCCTAGTCTTTTTCATTCCCACAGTGGCCATCTTCAAGTGCTTCGCTTCAGGAGTGAGAAGGATGGTTCAGCTGAGAATAGCACAGCTCACTCCTTAGCTTTCCCAAGCTCCTAAATCACTCCCTATCCTGGTGTTGACACCCTCAGAGGCATCACTCGGCAGCAGGTCAGCTCGGATCACTGACCCATTGCTGGCATTCTCTCCTTTCAGATCCCAGTCACTTAAGCAATGAAGAAGGAAACCTCTTCACTGAAGATATCAGAGAACTTTAAAGATCATTTAGTTCTGAGGTGTCAGACATGTGACCTGTGCAGGCAGCCCACAAACACTCAGGTTCAACTAGAACCAGATTAAAAAGTAATTTGGAAATATTTAACAAAATAGGTAACGTTAATTTGTAGTTTTCTAAGTTAATATGTAGCTGTAAGGATCTGTTTCTATTTGAGTATGATATCACTGATCTAGTCTACCTATTTTACAGATGAAAAACTGAGGCACAGAGAATTTAAAAACTAGACTGTGGTTATACAACTAATTAATGGCAAAGCTGATACTACCCCTCATGTTCAGTTGTTTTCAGTCATGTCCAATCTTTGTGACCCCATTTGGGGTTTTATTGGCAAAGATATTGGAGTAATTTGCCATTTCCTTCTCCAGCTCATTTTGCAGAGGAGGAAACTGAGGCAAACAGGGTTAATGACTTATCTAGGGCCACACAGCTGGTAAAGGTTTGAAGCCAGATTTAAATTCAGGAAGGTGAGTCTTTTTGACTTCAGACCTCGCCCTCTATCTACTTCACCACCTAACTCCCTGACTCACATACCCCCTTCACTTTCCATTTTGCCAGTTTGCTGCCTACATAGTTTGTTGCCTTGACACATTGACTTAGTGAAAGTTCAGCCTTTAGTTCTTCAGAGTTCCCAGAATGAAAGAAATGAAGAATGAAATAAACATGTATTAAGTAACTACTATTTGTCAGGCATTGTGCTAAGCATTTTGTAAATGTCTCATTTGATCCTCATAACAACCGTGGAAGGAAGCTGCTATTATTAGAATCTGTATTTTACAGTTGGGGAAACTGAGGCAGACAGAGGTTGAGTGACCTGCCCACAATTTCACAGCTTGTAAGTGTCTGAATCTGGGTCCAAACTCAGGTCTTCCTGCCTATCCCCTGTGCCATCTAGCTACCCAGGAAAACCAAAGATTGAGTACCAACAAAATGAACCCATGGAGAGTATAAAATATTTTAATTATCTAACTCTATATGAAGGAATAAATAGAAATTACTCTTCAGCTGCCACGCTAAACATATTGAAAGTGAGAAGATGAAAGGCAAGCAGTTACAACCAGGGAAGTGACAGCAAGTCAGGTGGTGGTTGTTGCTGATGTTCAGTCGTGTCCATCTCTTCTGGACCCCATTCAGAGTTTTCTTGGCAAGGATACTGGACTGGTTTGCCACTTCCTTCTCTGGTTCATTTTACAGATGAGGAAACTGAAGCAAACAGGGCTAAGAGACCCGGGGTCACATAGCCAGGAAGTGTCTGAGGTCAAATTTGAACCCAGGTCTTTCTTCCTCATTCTGAGCCAATCACTGTACCACTAGCAAATCAGGAGGATCAGGCTAAAAGAACGAGTCAGACAAATACAAAGAATGAGTGCCAAGCTGAAGGTCACCAATGGTTGGGTTATTCCAAGCCAAGGCAGTAAGATCAGGAAAAGCCTTGGGTCAGATCCTGAGTTAGCAGAGTATGAACAGGGAAACAGACAAAAACAAGGACTCAAGCAGGCATCCAAATCCAGAAACCAGACAGAGAGGTTCAAACCAAGAGGAAACATGTGAGAGACAAGACTGGAACAAAAAGAAACAAGGTCAGGTCAGAATCAGGCAGTGCTAATCACTAGGGCAGCTGTCTGCCTCAAGCCTAGAAGCATGTATGACCTTACTCAAAGACCAGTCCATGGAGATCTTCAGGACAGGGCAAGTGGAAACACCTGGCTTGATTGAGGAGTGAAAAAGTGATAAATGCCAAGATCACCAAGCAAAAAAAAATATAATATTGAGATCATTTGTGAGCTGTGCTTTACAAGTAATAAAGCACATTAAAAATTCTCAGTGAAAAGATAGACATCTATCCCCCTCCTTATGCCCTCAAATTGACCAAGCCAAGAAGTCTCATGTTCTACTCCTTGCCACCCGCCCCCGTGCCACTTCCCAAAGCTCATCAACTCCCATCACTTAATAATATCCCCTTCTTTGAATTTCATACAATCAGGTTATCTTTGACAAATTCAAGTCACCTGGCCAAAATGGATCACCTCTTGGGCACTGAAAGAACTGGAAAGTACATTTGCTGAGCTTATTTGTACTATTTCAAAGATCATAGAAAATGGGAGAGGTACCATAGTGTTGGAGAAAAGTATATGTCCCAATTCAAAAAAAGGAGCGGGGGGATAACAGGCTGCAAACTGTTTAAAAGGAAAATTCTAGAATGAATTATTAAAGAGATAGAGACCATCTAGAACGAGGATGAGGAAAGAGGTTTGCAAAGAGGTGACCAGCATGACCCTATCAAGAACCTATCCTGCACACCAGACCAACTTTATATCCATTTTTGACAAGATTACCAAACTAGCCTAACAAAGGAATGCTGTGAATATTGTTTCCCTAGATTTTAGCAAAGTGTTTGGTAAACTATACTATTTTTGTGGGAAACCTGGAAAAGATGTGGACTCATCCAACAGTGTACATTTATTAAGCACTTACTGTGTGACAACGAATAAAAATAAAAACAGTCCCTGCCCTCTAGGAGCCTATAATATAATGAATTAGAAGATAATGTAATTAAATGGACGTGGAACTTGCGGGAAATGAATGGCCTCAAAGAATAGTCATTAATGGTTTAATATCGACTTGGCAGAAGTTCTGCAGTGGAGTACCTCATGTGTCTATGCTTGGCTCTATGCTATTTAGTGTTTTTATCAATCAAATTTGTAGATGGCATAAATCATATATAGTTCACACACTGAGTGACAGCAATAGAATTCAAAAAGATCTCATCAATCTACAGTACTGGGCTGAATCCAGTCAGATAAAATTCAGTAGGAATAAATGTAAAGTCTTACTCTAGGGTCCAAAAAGTCAATTTCATAAGTACAAGATAGAGAAGGCTTGATTGACACAACTGTTGGTCTGAAAAATAATCTAGGATTTTTAGTGGACAGCAGGCTCAACAGGGGTCAGCACTGTGATATGGCAGCCAAAAACATCCAAGGTAATCTTGAGCTGCATTGAGAGGCACAGTGTCCAGGAATAAGGAGGTCATAGTTCTATTGTACTCCATCCTAGTAAGATCAGTTCTGGAACTGGAGAGTGTCCAGAGGAGGACAATTGGGATGGTGATGTCATAGGGAGACTCAAGTGAAGGAACTGTGGAAGTCTGGAAAAGAGAAGATTCACAGAGGCCATAAGAGCTGTCTCCAAAGGGTCTAATATGTTGAAAACAGATAAGACCAGCTCTATTCCATCCCAGGACAGGGGAGATGAGGGGGAGAACCAGGAGCAGTGGATAGAAAGCTCAATGAGGCAAATCAGCTTTTGTGTCAAGAAAAGCTTCCTAACAATCAGTTAGCCCAAAGTGTATTGGGTTGCCTTAAGAGATGGCAAGTTCCCTCTGTCCCACTCTGGAGGTTCTCAAGAAGATAGATAGATGAAAATTTGTCAAGTGGATTGTAGCAGAGATTCCTTAAGTGAGTCAGTGGTACTAGACCCCAGGACTAGAGGGACAATGAGACCCTTTCCAACTCTAAAATTCTGAGATTATGTGATTGTCATACCTTGTGAATGCAATGTATAATGTATAAAGTATAATGTATACTTTCCTTTCACTCCCTGGATCATGTGTCTCTTTCCATGCTAAGTTTCCCACCTGACTGTACCCCTCTGAACTTCATCAGTGCTTTCCTGAAATCTTATAATCCTGCAAGACCACATCAACTCTGAATCTCACACCTGGTCAGTACACCCCTATTCCTGTGGTGCCTCTCTCCCTTTGATCAGAGAAGGGAGAGGGGGAAAAGAGAGAGCTCCTTGCAAAGCCTCCATGTAAGGAGGGTATACAAGGCACCCATTTCTTCGTTTCCCACAGTGTGCACTCCCCTGGACATCATGCCCCCATACAGGATACCCTTCCCTGCTTTTCAGCATCTTTTTATGTATTGTCTCTCCCATTAGATCGTGAACTCTGTAAGGATGGGGATTATCTTATGCCTTTGTTTGTATCCCCACCACAGTGCCTAGCCCATAGTAAGCACTTAACAAATTTTTGCTGACTGACTGCCAAACTTGCCATCATTCTCCCTGACTTCTGTGTTCATGTTGATGATCTCTTTCACATCATGGCCTCTTAGCTCTTCAACCTCCTCCATTCTTATGACTTTCATCTTCACTTTTTCTCAACCACCCACAGTGGGGGTCACACTTTAGATCTCACCATCATTCATAACTGCTTCCCTGAATTGTCACCAAGACAATAATGACAATTCAGGCACTTGATCTTACTATGCAGAAGCATTTGAGGAATTCTCTACTGGCTATTCTATAAGCTTGGATAAGAATCCAAATATAGATCACTATAAAGTACAATATTATTATATATGCTTTAGGGAGTTATAGGCAAAGTTCTGTCAAGCAAGGTTTTGTACAGGTAATGGCATTTTAATTGAGCTTTAAAGGATGAGTAGGAAACCAACAAGGAAAGGGGCAGACAACATTCTAGATGCAGTGTGAACAAAATCGCAAAGCTGAAGGTTCAAAGTATGTTTGAAGTACAGCGAGTACTCCAATTTGGAGTAGAGGTGGTGTAGGATGTGTAGAGAGAAGTTATATGAGGGAAATTAATTCGAAATTTAATTGGGGAAATAGAGAGCTCCTGAAGAGTGGGTTAGTTTATTTGGTTTTGAGCTAAAAAGTGACAGAACTGTGCTTAAGGAAGATAATTCAGAAAGTGATATGAAGAACAGATTGAAGGGGAAGAGAGTGGAGATAGGCAGACTGTGAAGGAAACAATTGTCCAGGCTGATGCTAATGAGGGCCTGAAGTAGAGAAGTGGCACCAGGATTAAAGGAAGCAGAGATTGTGAGAGAATTTGCAATGAAGGAATCCATAGGTCTGGGTAACCTGTTGGTTATGAGGGAAGGGCAAGCCAAAATCCAATATTCCATGTATCTCTCTGCCTGATTGTATTCTCCAAAGATCAGTCAAAATGAAACTGATTAGGCACAACTGAGTTGACGAGTTCCTATAGCATCTATTGGGGACCACTGGTTTGGAATGCAGTCCAGGTGTATTGTAGTCGTCTCTCCTCTGTAGAATTCCCCAACAGCCAGCCAAGAATCATGGAGTTACTTTTTTTAAAGGAGAAATTTAATGAAATTCTTTAGTCTTCTCACATTCCAATAAAGTCATAGAATATTTGGTTTTAGTATCTAACTTACCATAGCTTATAAAATAAATGTATCATCCAGGATCTTTTTCCAAACTCAACATGCTTGGATTTTGTTTTTCAGGCTGTGGTGGTAACAGATGGAGAACGCATCCTGGGCCTTGGAGACCTGGGCTGCTATGGCATGGGCATCCCAGTGGGCAAACTTGCATTGTATACTGCTTGTGGTGGAGTGAACCCACAGCACTGCCTCCCAGTTCTGCTAGATGTTGGCACTAACAATGAGGTAAGAGGACCAGCACATGGGAAAGAAGTAGATGGGTATATATGTTACCTCAACCTCAAGCACACAGCACCTAGAAAAGTGGGGAGGAGAGTAGAGGAGAATGAAGTATCCAGGGCATGTGAAGGAAAATTCTCAGAGTGTATGGAGAAATAGAATCTCTAAATCTATGGAGATATCATAGAATAGATAGAAGGATAGTACAAAAGGCATATATAAGAATAATAGTTTAATTATATGAAAAAATGAATCTTGGTTTATACAGAAGAAAGATATTTAAATGGGACACATGGAGAATATAGAGGAAGATAACTAGGGTATGAATGATACTTGGGGTAGTGATGAATGATGTTCAGGGCTTTTAAGAGAAATGATGATCAAGCTGGGTTTATTTAGATTTGGGTAGTGTTTTGGAGGATAGTTGGACATGGGAACCTCATTAGGATGAGAACAGGTGCCTGCTTTACAACTTGTGGTCTCAGAGTTATCTGGGACAGTGAGAGCTTAAGTGACTTGACTAGAGCTAGTATATGTCAGAGGTGGGGCTTTAACTCAGGTCTTCCTGACTCTGAGGCTGACCCTCCATCCACAATGCCTCTCAAGGTCTACAGTGATTAAAGAAATGATGCCAGATACATATGGAAAGAAAGGTGTAGACATGTCTGGATGTTATTCCCACAGTGTATAGGTGAATAACATCCAGTGCCAATGGACAAAATGGTATGGTGCAGTGGAAAGAGCACTATAATTGGAGTCAGAGGATATGAGTTCAAATCCTGGCTCTTTCACTATCTGAGTGATCTTGGATAAATTGCTTTACTTTTCTGATCCTCAATTTTCTTATCTACAAAATGAAGGTATTGAACTAAATGGTCTATAAGGTCTCTTCCAGCTCTGGGTCTGTGATTTTATGATCTATGACTTATATTTTTATCTTTATATCTTCAGGACCTACTATATAGTGCCTAGTCACATATTACGGCCATCTAGGAGAACAGTGAAAACAATGGCCAGGGTGTAGGGGAGAAATAACTAGAATATATTAGGGAAATAAGTTCATTAAAAAATAATAATTTTGAATCTTGAAGGCTCAATTGGATCTTTCTGCAGAGGAATGGTGTCTAGGTCATTTGCTTTCATTATAGTCTTTTGCACAGTGGGGTCTATGAGTCTGTCTTATTGTTCCCCTGACCAGGGTTAGCACTCAGCAATATTGTAGACATTTGTCCTCCATAGAAGCCAATCCCCTCCTGCATGCCCCCTCTCTATCCTTCTTCTCCCCCTTTTCCTCCACCTCCAGGTATCTATTTGACCTATAGCTGCCCTTCTTCCCCTATCACTTAGGCCTAAACTAGATCCCAAAATCACTTTCCCTTCTGCCTTTCCTATCCCCAACACCATAATAAAAACCCATCAATAACTTCCTTTTTTTCAGGAAAATCAGTCTCAAGGAGGTGGGAAGGGGGAAATGTGAAGGCCAGGGTTTAAGAAATGAGGAGATTAACTTTATATGACCTTTGAGGTGCCTTCCAACTTCATTCCCAAAGAAATGAATTTCTAATGGAGGAAATCCAAACACCAGGACAAAAATGGTAGGGGAGTTATTGTGAAAAGGTGGGAAGAGAGAAATGATACAGCAACCTTCCTAGTGCTGCTTAAATCCAATACTTGCACCCAGAGCTAATATGGCCCCCTTAACAAAATGAATTCAGCATTATGGTTATAGGAGCTGAAGAAGTAGCATAAAAAAACCACCAAGAAGGAACCCCCAAAAAATATATCCTGGCCTGTACAGCCCTATTTCTCTGTGGTCAGGGTGAGGAAACTGACACGTTCACAGGAGGGCTGCTTGGAGCTGATGGTGTGGGAGCTGTAAAGGTTTCCAGGTGGTTTGGCCCTAATTAACTTCAGGCATCTGTCCTGAGGCTGGCTGCCCTCAGCTCTAGGCAAGCCATGGCTTTGCATCTGTTAGCAGTTTCCGTACCGGTGACTCTGACTCAGAAGAGATGATATCTGACCTTCTATTCCTTGCCAATAAAGACATCTGCAGGGATATTTTTTCAATAAAAAATACCACATCTCTGAATGTGGCCAGTTATATTGAAGGACTCAGCAACTGAGGTCCAGTGACTATCCATATTTAAAAAAAAATAGAGAAATTCAGGGGCACAGCTGGCACATGGGCACTGTGGGCTAAGAGCAGCGCCATTTAGACTTTTGCCATAGGATGGAGTACAGAAGAGAACAATAGGGTTGTCATTGCTAAGGATCTAGGGGAGGCAGTGTGTTTGGCAGAAAATGTCTGCACTAGGAGTTACAAGGACTGCGTTCTATCCCAGGCTCTGCCACTACATATCTGGGGACATTGGACTGGCCACTTTGTCTCTCTAGGTCTTTGCTTCCTCATTGGTCAAATAAATAGGTTGTATTAGACCCCTTTAGCTCACAGTAGGTGCCTAATAAGAGCATGTTGGATATGAAAATATCAAGTCCCTTCCAGTTGGAATAGTCTATGGAAAGTGCATCGAATTTGTAATCAGAAACCATGGTTCAGAATTCTGGATCTGCAATCTTGAGCAAGTCATTTAGGTCCCAGTTTCCTCATCTATAAAATGAAAAAAAAATGTACTAAATGATCTCTCTAAGGTCTCTTCCAACTCTAAATCCTAGGATTTATGATCTACATTTCTGTTTTTAAAATCTTCTTCTCCCTCCTTCATACCTCACTCATAAGACATTTATTAAGCACCTACCTTGTGCCTTGTGTCAGGCGCTAGCACTAGGAATACAAAAAGAGGCAAAAACAGCCCCAGACCTCAGGGAGCTTATTAGTCTAATGGGGGAAAGTGGGGAGAGACAACACACAAAAGAAAAAATCCGAGGGTGTGGGGGAGATGAGGGAAGGTGGGGAAGGTGCCCAGGGTAGGGGCATGGTGGAAAACTCAGAGAAGTCTCAAAGCAGGGCAGCAGGTGAGAAATGAGATGATCAGAGCTGAGTTCCCTTCTTCAATGGAAGTTTTGGAGTTCATGACTCCATCCTCCAATCAAAGGGGCAGAGGGTAGTGATGAGGTGGAGAGCAGGGCTGATGCAGTCTTTCAGGATAAATGAGCTTCCTGGGGCATGATGGATGAGTCCCAAAGTAGAGCAGGCAGGTAAGAAATGGGATAGAACTCCTGGCTAGCTTCTTGGTGAGTAGAGGCAGAGCTTCAGCCTCATCTGGAAACAGAAAGTTGACCTAGTCTATGGGACCCAGTTCCACAGCTTCTTAAGGGTGAAATTTAAAGTGAGAAGGGGAACTGAGGGCAAGAGTAAAGGGGAGAATGAATAATTATAATGTTGGAATGCTCTGTACTATGGAGGCCAATCACCCAGCTCTGATTTTAGAGTATGAACTTCCTTTTCCAGACCATAACTATTACGTTCTTCCTGAAAATGTTGGGGAGTTTGGGTGTGAGTGAAGACATGTATGAGTGTGTATGTGTGTGTATGTGTGTGTGTGTAGTTGTATTTTGTTTTCAAGACTACTAGGTTACCTTGAGGATCTTGGTTTTAAACCAATGAAGTATTTTAGGCTAAGAATCTTGACCTCCCTCTACCACTATTCCAAGGCTGTTCACATCATATAATAATAATAGCTGACATTTATATAGTTCTTTATGTGCGTTTTGATCATCACATCA
>JAQQSK010010433.1:0-12689 GCA_028658325.1 Potorous gilbertii | reverse complement strand
ATTAGGCGCCCCTGACGTCTGCCAGTGTGAGGAGGAGGGTGCTGAGCATTTATTAGGCGCCCCTGACATCTACCAGTGTGAGGAGGGTGCTGAGCATTCATTAGGCGCCCCTGACGGCTGCCAGTGTGAGGAGGAAGGTGCTGAGCATTTATTAGGCACCCCTGACGTCTGCCAGTGTGAGGAGGAGGGTGCTGAGCATTCATTAGGCGCCCCTGACGTCTGCCAGTGTGAGGAGGAGGGTGCTGAGCATTCATTAGGCGCCCCTGATGGCTGCCAGTGTGAGGAGGAAGGTGCTGAGCATTTATTAGGCGCCCCTGACGTCTGCCAGTGTGAGGAGGACGGTGCTGAGCATTTAAGTGAGGGGGGAGGCTGGAGCTGTCTGCAGCATCGGGAGCAGTTAGGGGAGGCTTTTCCCTTGTCCTTGCTCTGAATGTAACAGGCCTGACCATCTATTCTAATACTGCTTTCTGAGTTCCTCTAGGCCTTACAGGCAGCCAGGTGGTGCAGGAGGCAGGAGGACCTGAGTTCAGATCTCACCTCAGACACTTGACACTCACTAGCTGTGTGACCTTGGGCAAGTCACTCCACCCCAGCCAAAACTGGTTGCAGACGCTTTACCCAGGAAAAGCCATTTCACCTCTTTCTGCTTGAGTTATCTCATCCATAAAATAGAGATAATGATACCTACCTCCAAGATGGTTGTGAAAATAAAATATTTGAAAAGGGCTTAGCCTGGTATCTAGCCCATAGAATCTGCTTAATAAATGCTTATATACATAAAGTACTTTGCCAATCTTAAAGTCCTAGCTATCATTATTGATATTCTATGACTATAATGGTATATTTTATTTATCTAGTGATTTTTTTTAAAGCTATTCAACCGTCTTTTGGGTTGTTTCTAGTTTTGTTTTGTTTTCCCTATTGAAAATAGTGCTGCTATGCATGGTTTTTAAAATTAATGTACTTTTTTTCTGCCAGTAAGAACCTTGGGTTCTCCAGGCAACTCTCTAGTACTATAATTCTTATAGCAGTTACTGATCTACTTTGGCAAAGGAAATTTTCCTTATTGGTAATTTCTTATGCCAGTGAAATGACCAGTCTGGTCCCACTACACCCTTGGCCTCCTTCTCAATCCAAAAGAAAACACCCTAGGGTATAATCCTTGTAAGGAGATGTAGTAATAATAACTAAAACTACTGTACTACTACTACTACCACTACTAATAACTAGCATTAAAATAATACTTTAAGATCCGTACACTGTTTTACAAATATTTTCTCATTTGATTCTCCCCAGTAACCCCGTGAGGTAGGTGTTATTTTGATCCTTATTTTACAGTTGAGGAAACTGAGACAAAATTTGCCCAGTGTCGCCCAACTAGTGAGTAACTGAGACTAAATTTGAACTCAGGTTTTCCTGACTGAAAATCCTGGACTCTGTGCTATACCATCTTTTATTTTATATTGTCTTATTGTTTTCCAAAAAGGTTCCAAAAATTCACAGTTTGACTACTATTTCAGTAGTCTAGTAAAGTGTTTTTCCACAGTCAAAACTGACTTTTTATATATTTAATATTTAACAATTTTGTTCGATAAAAGGTATTAACTCAAGGTTATTATTAGAAAAAAATCTCAGATGGTGTTTGATAATTTCAACTTATGTGAAACATTTTCAGTTCATATTTTGCCAGCATATCTATTAGAGAATGGATTTTACTCATAAATTCTCATCAATATCTTACAAATTTTGGATGATTGTGTTCATCCTTCTTTGCTGAATGTGTGTGTATAATATATATATGCATATTTGTTTATGTGTGTATACGTTAACATACACACGTGTATATCCATCAGTTTTGTCACCTATAATTTATTTATGCCATATAGGTTAGTTGAAGGAACTGGAGATATTTAGTGAGAAAAAGAAAAACTTTGGGGGGAGGGTGAGTCCTCAAAGCATCTTCCAAGTATTTGAAGGGCTGGCATAATGAAAAGACATTAGATTTGTTCTTCTTGACCCCAGAGGGAAGATATTACAAAGAGGCATATTTTGTCTAGATCATTGATTTATTTGAAATTTATCATAGCATATAGTACAAGATATGGCTCAAATACCATTTTTGACCATTCTTATATCCAAATATCACAACAGTTTTTAAAAAGTGATGAACTTCTATGCCACTGTTATATAATCTTGGATTTATTGCATACTGATCTCTTCCATGTGTTCGGTTTTAGTTCTAATACCTTTGATTCTAGTTCTAACTTGATTTTCCTAAATTTAAAAAATCTAATACCAGAAAGTTTGATTAATTACTGCTTTAGATTATGGAAGATCTGGTAGTGCATGTCTCCCTTCCTTTCTTCCCCACTGCCACCATAATTTCTCTTACTATTCATGTTCTTTGAAATTACAAATACATTTTATCATATTGTCTGTTTTTCATCCCACTTTAATTGATATTATATTAAAACTACAGATTAATTTGAATAATATTGTTTCATTTACTGTGTTGGCTTGACCTAATAATGAACGTTGAATATCTTTCCAATTATTTATTTCTACTAACACTGTCTTATTTATAGTGTCCTCATATTGGCCTTAGGTTTGCCTTGGTAAGTTTTTATCCAAGTATTTGATACATTTTGTCCTTATCCAATGGTGTTCTTTCTGTTAATTAATTTTGTTTTTGTTAGTGATGTGTAAACATGTTGTCAGTGTAATTAATTAAATCTTAAATAATTGGGGAGGGTATCTGGAATTGTGGCTTCACCAGTGTAAGGAATGTCTTATGTGGAAATTACCTTCATTGATGCTGATGAAGGACTCATCTGTAATTTATAATTTTAGTTGCCTGAGGCACTGAGAGATTGAATGACTTTTCTAGGGTCATGTTCCTTTTCTGTGTCACAAGTAGGACTTGAACATAGGCTTAACTCTAAGGCCAGGCATCTTTCTACTTATTGTTCAGTCATATCCAACTCCTCGTGACCTTTGGACCATACTGTCCATAGACCTTTCTTGGCAAAAATACTGGAGTGGTTTGTTACTTCCTTCTTCAGTGAATTAAGGCAAACAGAGGTTAAGTGACTTGCCCAAGGTCACATAACTAGTAAGTATGTGAAACTGAATTTGAACTCAGGTCTTCCTGACCCCATGTCCAGTGCTGTATCTACCGAACCATCTAGCTGCCCCCTATTCTGAGTCAGAAGAAGGAGTGAACGTAGGCTTGGCTCTAAAGCTAGCCTTCCATCTATTGCACTACCCCATCTCATAACAGTGATAAAACATTTACTTAGTGCTTCAAAGTTTGCAGAAGGCTTTATATGCATTATCTCATTTGAGATACAATCCTAGCATATAACCTTGTAAGGTAGACACTACAAATTGTACTATCCCCATTTTATGGATGAGGAAAGTAAAACTTGGAGAAAAAAGTGACTTGTTCATAATTATAAAACTAACAAGTGTCAGAGACAGAATTTTAATCCAAATCTTTTTTATTTCCAAGCTTAGTAATCTGTCCACTTGCCTATCACTGTTTTGCTGAAATGACTTATTACATTTATTCATTTTTTTATTGAGACTTGTGTTTTCTAAATAAGCCATTATATTATCTGCAAATAGAGGTTTTTGACCTCATAATTGACTATACTGCTTTCTGTATTGTCTTTTTCTTACTTTCTTGGCACAAAACTGTTCAATGGTAGTGGCAAGGGACCTTACCCCCTTCTATAGTGAAAGATCCTGATTTTTTTTGTTTTATATAATGATAACTCAGTTTTGAATAATACTTTTTATCATATTAAGGAAGAATCCTTTAAAAATCCCTCACATAAAAATGACAGAAAGTGAAAGGAATATTTTTAAGTAAGAAAAGCTGTTTCCTGAGCCTTGGATCATATCATATAAGTGGCAGAATCAGCTAGGTGGTGCAGTGAATAGATAAGAGAATTGGCCCTGGAGTCAGGAAGACTTGTCTTTATAAGTTCAAATTTGGCCTTAGATTACTAGCTGTGTGACCTTGGGTAAGTCACTTAACCCAATTTGCCTCAGTTCCTTTTCTATAAAGTGAGCTGAGAGGGAAGTGGCAAATCACTTCAGTATCTCAGCCAAGAAAACCTCAAAAAAGGAATCACGAAGAGTCAGACACAACTGAAAAATGATTGTAGAATAATAACAAGTGGCAAAATATTCTACCTACTGGTGATGCCAAGTTCCTCCTGAGAGGTCATTTAGTGATATCTTGTCTTCAGGTACGAAGGGGTTGAAGTTTTTACTTATTTTAAAGAATTTTTATCTTTTTCTTTTTCCATTGCCTATGTTTCCAAATATATCCTCCCTTTCGCAACGAACCATCCATTGTAACAAAGAATAAAAAAAAAAAAGAGAGAGAGAAAAAATCAGTTCATCAAAACTAGCCACTATCTCATTATCCCTGAGTTTGCTGATACATACAAAATTCTACACCCTACCCAGTAACTCCTGCAAAGAAAGGAAGGAGGTGCATTTTCCCAACTCTTCTCTGGGGCCAAGCATGGTCATTATGATTACACAACATTCAATTTCATTTTTTGTTCTTTGTATTTACATTGTTGTAATCATCATTTGTATCGTTTTCATGATTCTCGTTACCCTACACTATATCATCTTATGGACTTTCATTTATTTAATTGTTAGTAAGTCTTACTGCTTGATGACTGAGTAGAAAATTTTACAAAGAAAATGCTGTTTTAGACCAGATCAATAAAAGCAAGACTTGTAGTTCCCTTCTCTCTCGGTGAACACACAAGGATTGGAGGATGGCTCTCTAGGGACCTCCAAGCCAAGGCGCCCAGAGCTTTTGACTCTCAAATGATCACATGTGGAGACGAGTCTTGTGCTTCATTCATGATCACTGAAGCTTAATAAACATAGGCTTATTTTGTGGTTTTGTGACAAGATAGTGTGGATTTCATAGAGTTATAGCACTGCCCCTTTCCACCCTGTGCACAGAATTATAGAAAGTGAGGCAGTGTAGCTATAGTGGAGAATCCCTTGGGGATAGTCAGAGTTTGAAGCAATGGCAACATTGCCCCTTGGCAGGCTTATTGCAGATTCTGTTCAGCCTCCTTCTTGGTAGCTATGTGTGGCCACAAGCCTGAAGTCCTCGCCAGAAACAAGACTGATAGGACCAGTTCATGCATTAGGATGAGCTGAGACCCTGGATTCCGAGTCATAGACCCAGATTGCTTCCACAGTTTTCAGTGTTGGCACTTGATGGTTAGTTCTATTCTGAAATGTGAGTTAAAATTATTTGACTTTTTAGTTGCTCATGAGAAGTCTCAAATGTCCAACAGTCTCAGTGAGTTCAGGTCAGTCCACCGGAAAGGCAACTTCTAGGGTATGAGAGCAGATTTAGCCATTTGCCAGAAGGTTTATTGTATTCTAATTATTCTGTATTTTTTTTCTGTGATTACTGATTCTGTGCTAATGGTAAATACCATATACATATCCCGGCATGCTTGTCTGCATCTGTGTAGAGTAGTGTCAAGGATATCTGACTGGGGCTTACCAGGCTATACTAAATTCAAGGGGGCAGGGTCCTTCCAGCAGACGAGGGCTCAAAGCTAATTTTGATTGAGTAGTCCAACAAATCTATACAACTTTTGCCACCCCACAAAGGGAGGTAGAGCTGAGGGTTAGTCACTAATTCCCAGGAAACCGTAGAGAGCACACACTTAGCACTTCTAACTTTCACAGGAGCATGCAAAAACTTCATGGATAAAGTTTTCCACAGGTGGTTATCATTGCCACCTAGTGGTTAAAGCAATGTATAAACTAGAAAGGCCTGAAAAAAATTATATAAATAATACTGAGGAAATAAACAGTTATAAGCATATATTTTTTTCAGTCTGCTATTTAAAATTAAAGATTAGGAATGAGCACAGATCAATGGAAATTATCTGGTAGAAGATGGAATTCGTATTTGCTAGAATCACTGCCCTTCAACAAATCTAAATACTGCCAGAGTATGTTGTCTGACAAGAGTAGGAATACCAAGGGCTAGAAGATGAAATACCTATAGTGTATTGGTGCACGATGCATTGTGTGGCAACATGTATCAAGGTAAACTGTTGTATCAATCAAGCTCACGATTAAAACAATCTAGGACACTTTTTTCTTGCATATTTGTTAACTACAAAGATTGCATTAAAAATGTCATCTCAACTTCTGAGAAAATGATAAAATTTAAGAACTTTTTTCCTTGGTTCATATTATTCATTCTAAAGTTAATAGTTATGTGTATGCTGGGGAATAACTATTGTAAAAGTGGCGTAGTAAATAGAGTGCTGGGCCTAGAATCAGGAGAACCTGAGATCAAACCTGGCTTCAGACACTGGCTTTGTGACTTTGGACAACTCACTTAACCTCTGGTTGCCTCAATTTCAGTAATAATACTTGTCAAGCACTTAGCACGTTTCTGGTGCATAGTAGGTGCTATATAAATGCTCATTGTCCTAGCTTCAGTTTTTCCATAAAGTTCAGTTCTGATGAGTTTTTTTAAATGATGGTGATTTGGGGGTCTGGAAGATTAGTCCAGCAGAACTAAATCTCTGAGTTTCTCCCCTCCTGGAAATATTTTGAATCTGGTCCTTATAACATGCTGTGTCTGATTTCTGACAGCCAGCCTTGCTAAATGCAGAAAGACTAATCACACATAGGCTTGACACTGGATGATTAATTATTTGGATATGGTGCCCTTTGAAACAAAGGAAAAATCAAAATGGCCATCAATCCTGTGTGGCCTTATCTGCTTCTTCCGTGATAGTTTTGTAGTAGGAGGAAAATGGGCACAAAGGGCTAAGAATCACAGGTTTTAGATTGTCTACAAAATTTAGCTTAGCAACTGGTATTCAGGCAGTTAGGTGGCACGGTGGATAGAGTGCCCAGTCTAGAGTCAGGGAGATATCTTCCCGAGTTCAAATCTGGCCTTAGATACTTTGTAGCCATATGACCCTGGGCAAGTCTCTTAACCCTGTTTGCCTTAGTTTCCTCATCTGTAAAATGAGCTGGAGAAGGAAATGGCAAACTACCCCAGTATCTTTCACAAGAGGACCCCGAATGTGGTCACAAAAAGTTAGACAAGACCAGAAATTATTGAACAACAAATTAGTACTCTAAATGTGGAATCCTTTTCTAATTGCCAGTGTATGAGAATACTAAGTGAGGAATGAAATCATATTAATCTTGACATTTTCACCATAAATGAGACCACAAAAAAGAACGAAGTGGCCCTTAAATGTAAGTTAGCTCACACACAAAAATGTTCTTGGAAAAGCTGAGAAAGAAATTAGTGGATTTGATTTTACATATACTCAAAAGCAACAAGAAACATTATTTCACAGGACATTTGGTTATTGTATATGTAGTATTGATGACAAATATTTGTAAAAAGATTCATGACATTAATTCCAACTTGCCCACCAATATATATATATATATATATATATATATATATATATATATATATATATATATATATATATATATAGGAGAGGATGAAAAGTAGAAAAATTCTACAAAGAGATTTCTAAGATCTTCCAAATTTTCACCATATACTTTGATACTCAGTAACTTCAACAGGCCAAGACGGTGAAAAATAAATTGGAAATATGGAGCAAGAAAGAATTAAAGAAGCCAAAGGCAGAGATTACACTGAAGTCTCATGCCTTTAAATCACGAATACTTTCTTTGAGGAAAGAATAAGGTGTTCAGATTTATGAGATTGAGCCATTCTCCAGTTGATAAATGATCAAAATATATGAGTAAAATAGCTTTCAGAGGAAAAATCCAACTATCAATAGTTAGATGAAAAAATGTTCTAAATCACTAATCATTAGATAAGTGCAAATTAAAATAATTCTGAGGAACCACAGTATGTTCATAAGACCAGCAAAGTTGACAAAAAAAGAAAATGATGAATGAAGGGGCTGTAGGGAAGCAGGTATACTAATACAGTCTTAGTGGAGCTGTGAACTTGACTAGCCATTTTAGAAAGTAATTTAAATTATGCCCCCAAAGTTATTAAACTGTGCATACATAGCCTTTGCTCCATTAGTATTGCTACTCATGCTACACTCCAAAGAGGTAGAAGAAAGAAGAAAAGGACCCATATGAACCAAAATATTTATAGCAGCTCTTTTTGTGGTGGCAAAGATTTGGAGAGTGAGGGGGGGTCCCCGTCAGGTGGAGATGGCTAAACAAATTATGGTATATGAATCCAATGAAATTCTATTCTACAAGCCATGATAAAGAGAATGGTTTCAGAGAAACTTGGAAAGATTTATTTGACCTGATATAAAGTAAAAGTGAGGAGAACAAGGAGAATGATTTATTCAGTAACAACAATGAAAAGACAAACAACTTTGATAGTCTTTGGAACTATGATCAACCCAAGAACCAACCTGAACTCTAGAGGACTAATGAGGAAACATGCTACCCACCTTCAGATGGAACGGTCATGGACTCAGAGTGCTATTTGCAGCATATTTTGTTTTTGGACATGACTAATACAGGAATTAGTTTTGCATGACTATACATGTTTGTAATGACTTTTGCTTTTCTTGCTTTCACAGTGGCGGGGGAGGTAAAAGAGAGAATTCAGGGTTGAAAATAAAATAAAAATTGAATGAAAACAAAAAAAAATCAGGTATTAGACTTAGAGAACACCAACTAATATTATAGAAATGAAATTGATTATATTTGAACAGGTGGGAAAAGGTATACCTTGATGTGATGAAGAAGATGGATGAGGAAGACTCAATGAAGAGTCCAAATTGAAGATGGAATCCCTGTAAATGATAATGTATCCCAAGTACATTTTTTTGCAAATTGCATTTTATTATAAAGCCCTGGAACATTGATGATCCTTCTGGGAGAAACATGTAACTGCTAAAAGAGCTTGACCTGACACAGGAAGGACTGAGGAGATGAAGAAAGTCTTTTGCTCAGAGTTTGACATGCAATTAGATGGACGATCTATAAAATTTGACCATCGATGTGTATATCTGGAATAAATGGTCAGTAAGTTGAGCCTGAAACAAGAAAAGAGCAAATTGAATTGCCTGTAGGAAATTATAAAGTTTCTTTAATGACCCCATATGTCTGTGGTTTAAATATTACAATTTTTTTCATGATGGTAAGATGTGAAATATACGATTTCTGAAGAACTGAAAATGAACATCACAGGGAAATAGATGCATAGTCAATATGAGCCGATGTTGGCATGTAATCAGTGAAGAACTTGGAAAAAGAATAGGAGTAAAATGTGTCATCATTTATACATGGTGCTCCTGCATTAGTAGCTGCTTTGTGCTTGCTCTTTCCCCAAAGATGCTGCTCACTATTTATTGAATATATAGTGTGGGTACATATAGCAGTTTCATTTGATGACTTCTGGAGTTTAATTTCCTTCTCACTATTGGGAAGCTGATTAACATTTCTTCATAGAAAATAGTCCATGGCTATTAATTGATGACATTTTGATTGAATACTCCTTAAAATAAAGCCAACTTTCAAATAGAAGTAAATCTTACTTAAGATAAACTTTTATTAAAATTACTCTTCTGTGGAAAATTTGGAGTAACAAAAACTAGTAGTCATAGATATGTGAGAAGATAAAAGTATGTGGTGTGTGGTATGTAGGACTTCTTGAAAGGATTGAATTCATTGTTTTAAAGTACTAATATGAAATATTGGCAGGATATTTTATGTTTATAATTTTTATAAGAATACTCTCATTGTTACATTGCTTATAGAAATTCTATTATGTTTCTTTTGTATATACTTATATGTCTACATTTTTTGTCTCCCTCAATAAATCAACAATTATTTATTAAGTACCTTCTATGTTCCAGGCAATAAGTGAGGTATTACAGATATCAAAAAAAAAAAAAAATGAAATGCTCCCAAGGAGCTTGCATTCTATCTAGGGAGGCAACATGAACATAAATAAATGTTGGACAAGTCCCTTAACCTCAACCTCAATTTCCTTATCTTTAAAATGAAGGAGTTGGACTAGATTGCAACTAAGGGGTCTTCCAACTTAAAACTTCTGACTTTAGGACCCAAAGAATATATAAAATGGAAACAAGGTCAATTTTGATGGGGAAGGCACTAGGAACCAGGTGTTCAGGAATGTCCTCGTGTAGATGGTTGCACTTGAACAGTGTTTTGAAAGAAGCAAGGAATTCTAAGAGAGTAGAGAGGCAGCCTGCATTCTAGATGTGGGAACAGCTGATACAAAAGCAGTAAGCCAAAAAAAATGGAGTGTCCCGTGAGAAATAGCAAGAGGGACAATTTGACTGAAATATGGGATTTAGGAAGGAGAGTAATGTATACTAACGTTGGAAGGAGGTTGCTAGATATTTTAAAAATCAAAAAGATTTAGTTTATATTTTACCCTATAGGAAATAGGGATACATTGGAATATATTCAATAGGCCTGGTACATGATAAAACCAGCACTTTTGGAAAATCACTTTGGAAAGTGAGTGAAGGATGGATTGGAGAGAGGAGGGCCTTAAACCAGGGAAATCACTGCAAACAATCCGTGCGAAAGGTGGTGTCTGATGAGTAAGGTTGGTGGTTATATGAGTGCAGTGAAGAGGATGGATTTAGTCATGTCATAGAGGCAGAAAGGACAAGATTTTGAAATTGACTGAAATTTTAGGGTGGAAAGCGAGGAATCAGATATAATACCAAGGTTGTGGAGCTGGGTGACTGAAAAGATGGTGATGCCCTAGACAGAAGTAGAGTGTCTTTGAGTGGGGAATATAGAGTTCTGGTTTGGATATGTTGAGTTTCAGATTCCTATAGGACATTCAGTTTGAAATATTTAGGCAATGAGATGTGTACAGTTGGAACTCATAAGTGAGACTAGGCCTAAAAATATTTCTTTGGGAGTCATCTTCATATATGATGATTGAACTCGTGAGTGTTGAATGTAGAGAGAGGGCCCACAATTAAGGGCCATGGTATGGAGGATGAGAAAAAGAAAAAGTGCAAGAAAATTATTATAAAGATAGGAGAACCAAGGAAGAACAGGATAGGGATAGTGTCAGGATAGGGAAGGAAGGAAAGTGAGGTTAGATCAGTGAGTACCAAAAAATGAAAGGATTAGAGGTTCTAGTGAAAATGGAGACTAGATTTAGGGGAAGGAAGTTAACAAGCAGAGGTGGAATGACAAGAGGGTCACAGTCACCAGACTGATTTCACTGGAGAGGAAATTCCCTCTACCAATACAGATTAGCACCTGCTTTGCAATTTAGAATCTTAGAGTTTCCTTGGGCTTGTCCAGTGGTACATAGACAGAGACAGTATGTGTCAGAGACAGGACTTGAAGTCATCCTAACTGAAGGCCATTTGTCTACTACATCTCTCAAAAAGATTTGATAAAGGAATTTTGGCATTTTTTGATCATTTAAATGAAACACTTGAGATTAAAGTTGCAATCCTACCTGTGTGTAGATGAAGTGAAGTATAGTTATAAGGAGAACTGAAGAAACTAAAGAATTAGGAGGTCAGGGTGTCTGAGGAGCTTCAATAATTTATTTTTTAAGTCTGCTAGTAAAAGGCCCAGGGCTGGAGTAAAGATGAAGACTTTGAAGTTGGTATTAAAGTCCTTGAGGAAAAAGGGAGAACAGCTTGTGAACTGATAAGAAAACTGCTACTAGCCTCTGCATTGGGTGATAAATTTAAATTTGAATACAGTGAACCTCAAAAGAGACTAAAAAATGGAAAGATACAAATTAGATGATAATACAGTGTAATGTTAATATAAGGTTAATGGGTGGGGGAAAGAGTTAAAGATCTTTCCCACCCATTAATAGACTCAGATACCTTTTGTTAATTTCTAATGAGGTACTTGGTTGTGAAGGGCTTTGTCCTCCAGGTCTGAGGTGAGGTTATGCTTTGGGGTTTATTTTTAGGAAGAAGGTTCCAGTGTGAGATGAAACTGGGTAGTTGTTAAGGAAGCCCTCTTCCCCACAGCTTTGAAAACCTAGATATTGGTGCTTCTCACTCTGGTAACAATATATGTATTGTCTATAGTCAGACAGTTGAAAGCCCTGTCTGTTGGTCTTTCTGTTTGTAATTTCTCTTTGTATTTTTCCTGAAGTTCAGGGTGCTGACTTTTTCCCCTGACCTAAGTGAATGATATATGTACTTAATCAAGTAGACTGTTGACCCCTCAGAAGTTCCTTTCCTTTTAGAAAAGCAGCTCTAAGAACCTGTACAGCAGGCCCTCCTGTATATGTCTGCGTCCTTGCTGTTACATACAGTCAGATGGATTCAGAACTGGTTGAATGATCAGACTCAGAACAGTTGTTAATAGTTTAATGTCATCATGGCAGGAGGTATCCAAAAGGAGTACTCCAGTGATTATTTTTGGTCCTCATTTAAACAGTGACCTGGATAAAGACATAGATAACATGCTTATCAAATTTGCAGATGACTCAAAGCTGAGAGGAGTAAGTAACACAATGATAAGATCCAAAAAGATCCTGACAAGCTAGAGCAGATGTGTCAAGATACATGGCTTGTAACCTGCTTGGGCCCATAACACTTTTTTTTTAATATAAATTTATTTATTTAACTTTTTACATTCATTTTCACAAAATTTTGGGTTCCAAATTTTCTCCCCATTTG
>JAQQSK010010432.1:0-12689 GCA_028658325.1 Potorous gilbertii | reverse complement strand
CCTGGAACTTTCCTGTATGCACAGACCATTGTGACCTGAGACTTTCCATAACTGCATACTTTCCCAAACCACAAACTTTCCGTTGATGAATCTGTTTTTCACTTCCCCCTCTTTCTTTCCTAACTGAGCTATAGATTTAAAGGCAGCTTGTAGATGCAATAAAGTAGAGACTTGCTCAACACCCATGCCTCCGTAGTCTCTCTGACCCCGTTCCCAGACCACTGCGTCTCCCCAGGCTGCCGCCTTCCCGAGCTCTGCTCCCACTTCGGCTGTGTCCACTCTCGGTACCCCGTTGAGACCCCGCCGGGCGGGGTCAATTTTAAAAATAATTTCTTGATTTTTCAAAAAGTCATTAGCTTACATCTGCTCCATTCTAATATTTAAGGAATTACTTTCTTCAGTGAGCTTTTGGACCTCCTTTTCCATCTGGCTAATTTTGCTTTTTAGGGCATTCTTCTCTTCATTGGCTTTTTGGATTTCTTTTGTCATTTGAGTCAGTCTATTTTTTACAGTGTTATTTTTCTTCAGCATTTCTTTGGGTTTCCTTTAGCAAGCAGTTGACTCATTTTTCAAAATTTTCTTCCTTCACTCTCATTTCTCTTCTCAATTTTTGCTCTGCTTCTCTTACTTGATTTTCAAAATCCTTTTTGAGTTCTTCCTGAGACCAGTTCATATTTTTCTTGGAGGATTTAGATGGAGGAGCATTTACTTTGTTGTCTTCTGATTGCATGTTTTGGTCTTTCTTGTCACCAAAGTAAGATTCTATAGTCTGATTCTTTTTTTGATTTTTACTCATTTCCCCAGCCCTTTGCTTGGCTTTTGAGCTCTTTGTCAAGGTAGCTCTCTGCTTCCAGTGGGGATGGGGGGGTATACTGGCAGCTGCTTGATTCCCCCACAATATGTGGGTCTAGAGCTCCAGAAACATTCGCTGTCTCTGCCCCTACTGCTGCTGTGGCTGCTCTGGGTTCCTCCATCCCCTTCCCTCTCTACTGCCCTGGGACTGGGGCCAGACTACTCCACTCTCCCACACTGATCCCACAAGCTTTTTCCAGTGACCCTCAAATTTGCCCTAGGCGTTTTGGGGTCCTGAAGTCTGGAAACTGCCACAGGTGCAAGCGATTCAGTTTTCCCAAGGCCTGCTCAGGTCCTGTCTGTGCCCTCATGCTGGACTGTGCCCTGTCCCACTGTGTGGTGTGATAGACACTTCCTAGCAACCTTCCAGGATATCTTGGGCTAGAGATTTGCTTCACTCCATCATCCTGAGGATTCTGCGGCTCCAGAATTTGTTTAGAGCCATTTTTACGGGTATTTGGTTGGGTTTGGGGGCAGCACTCTAGAAAGTGCATGCCTGCTACTCCATTATCTTGGCTCTGCCCCCTCAGATGACCAGATTTGAGGGCATGCCTCATACTATCTCAAGGGCACCCTCCACTTTACAAAGATGATGCAGGTGTGTGTACCTTAATGATGTCACTGTCTTTTGGAAAACCCTGGAAGAACATAAGAATAGACTGAAGAAAGCATTGGATTGAGTAAAGGAAATGGCCTACCATCTTCAATTGGCAAGACCAGTTTTGTAGAGCTTCCATCAAGTGTATGGGTCACAGAGATAGATGCACTTACCACAATATAAACTCTACCCAGCAAAGAGAGAAGTACTCCTGACTCAGCCACAAGTCTTTTGAGATCTAGGGACTTTTCTAGGATTTGACTGTTATTAGAATTTATTTAATTTATTAGAAGCTATGCAGTTAAGGCTAAGTCACTGGATGATCTAACTCAGGCAGATGTGATTGAAGAGGCAGTCACAGAAGGGCAAGAAAAACAAAGTTTTCTTAAGACTATTAGAGATTGATGGACAGCTAGAGGTGAACAAACTCCCAGGACTTGATCAATTCCCTCACATGTGCATTAGTACTGGCCTATGCAGACTGGAATAACTCAAACAAGTCTTTTGTCCTGCATAAACATGCTAAATTGGAGGACTCAGAAGTAGGCCTGTGCCATGAGAATTATGGTTGTCAGAAGCCAGTTGCATTTGTTAGCAGAGACTAGAGTAAAAGTGAGATTTGCTACTCCATACACACGCTTGAGTTCTTGACTTTGAAGTGAGCTGCCACTGAAAAGTTCAAAGACTATGTATATGGAATAAAATTGTAAGTGTGAACTGATTGACAAAGATTAACTGATAGATTCTGGCCAATGCCACTTTAGATTTTACTTACCAGAGATGGATAGGTAGTATGGACCAGCTATGAACTGAATATATGTTCAGCTAAGGAAGACTAATATGTATGCAGTTGCCCTCTCTCAAAGGCTACATCACACCAAAGAGCTATATATGACTCTCAAGGATCTGAATTACAAGCAGATGGAAGTATAGCTGCAAATTTGGGACTTCCACCAGCAGTATATATGACCCTTGCTTCATTGAACCAATGTTCTTTGCCTCAGTTGTCTCTGGATGCCTGGCAAAGAGAACAGATGGCTCATGAAGGTCTAAGAGAAGTGATACAAGCCAAGAAACAAGGTACTGATGCAAAAGGGCTCCAGTGCCAGTCTCCTGAAGGCACCTTACTGTCAAGACAATGACAGAAGCAGGAAATGTGCAATGATGTACTGGAGAAAACACTAACTGATCTCATGCATAATGCCAGGAAGCAGTTGGTGCCCCTTAGAGCACATTGGACTATGGCCATAAAAAAGCTTCATGATGATTTTTGGACATATGGGTCAATAAAGAACCCTAGAAATAGGAAGAACAAATTTTACTGGCCCAAGATGGCCACAGATGTTACCAATAAGTGTGAGACTTATGTATGTCATGAGCAAAACACTACCAAATCCTGCTGCACATTTGGAGAGCATTAAGTACTAGCAAACATTAGGGACTTGTCTGCATTCACTTCCAATCTCCAGAAGAAGCAATAACATAAGCCACATATTCCCCTTGACTGACCAATTTACCAGGTATGCACAGGCATGCATACCCAACCAACAAGTAGAAAGCTTCTGTGGTTTCTAAAGCACTGTGGGAAAGTGTTTCTTGGTATTTAAATTTTCCTGCTGGGATCCATTGGGACCAAAGTAGACTTTGAAAGTTCACTGCTCCCAACTTTGGCTGGAATTATGGAGTCTAGTCTTATTAACGTCAAGTATATTCACAAAGTCAACAGCACACTTCTGAACATGTTAGGCACCCTGAGATCAGAATAAAAATTTCGTCCAATATGTGTACATGCATACAACTTCACAAGGAAGAATGCCAATGGCTTTCCACTCTACTTGCTAATGTTTGGATATGAACTACTCCTACTTATTGACCTATGCTTTAGAGATGAAGGATGGAGGGATTGAGGACACACCATCTGACTGAGAGAGAAGATTACCACCTAGTTACCACTTCAGCCCAGAAGAACAATGCAAGAAATAAATGATAGTTTGATGCCTACATGCATTTCCAAGACCTTCAACAAGTTGACATTGTTTTTCTAGAAATCTTGGCATTCATGGAACATGAGAAGCAGCGATCAGTGGAAAGCTACTCCATACTTAGCTATAGACAAAGTAGGTAGCTTACTTGTTTACAATATAGCCTAAAAGTCTGTGACGGGATAGAACTAAGACAATTCACAGCAACCATTTATTACATATAGGTGTGTTAGTTGGGCTCTCTGTTGAACGAGAATGTGAAGATTGATAGAAACTCACCTCAGTGAGTGGAAGGTGGTCTTCACATGACTGGCTGTCATATATTAGAAACAGATATTTCAAATGAAAAGAATTCTATATACTGTTACCTAGTAACCAGTTCAAATGATGGGAGTGGACTAAGCCAAAAGACAATCCCTTTTCTGCCTAGGACTTTACCTGGAGAGATTCCTGGAGTACAGACACATCCCACAGAATGCAGTAACACTGCTAGCATGCCTGGGCCCTCTACATGTTCACGTGTAAAAAAGGCTAGACCAGTGCTCTGACTAGGAAGGAAATCAGTCCATAACATCAGCTACTTAAGGTATGGGAACAGACAGGTAAGCCAGTGGAAAGACTAACTTTAACCAGTGACCAGACTAACATGATTTCCCAGGGGAAGCTGGAAAAATAATTATACCTGTAGCCTCATGATAATGCTAGTATTGCCTCATGCAATGTCTGGCTTGCATGTAATAGCATATATTATTGTTGTCCAGATTGTTTACTACATGTATGAGCATGTTTCTGTTTTAATCTTTTCTGGTTTCTGTTTATTTGCTTTTGTGTTAGTATTATACTATATTGTAATTATATTAGAAGGTTATTACACTTCTTAAAATTGATGCATATTTCAATATTTTGTAGGTCTATTGATAGTTTTCCTTTACTTTTGATTACCGATATGCAAATCTATTTGTCATATTGAGAAATGCATTACTGCTGTGACATGTGCATGAATTATGTGCTGCATATAATTTTAAATTCAATTTTGTTTTATTTTCAGGCTCAAATTCTCTCCCTCTCACCTTACCCCACTCTCATCCTCTTATTGAAAAAAGCAGGAAAAATCAAAACCCCTGTTTCAAACATGTAAAGTCAAGCTAAAGAAAAATTTCCCCATGGGCCATGCCCCCCTAAAAGATGTCTCAATCTGTACTCTGAGTCCTTCACCTCTCTAACAGGGGGCAGGGAGCATGTGTGGCTGGCCATTATGTTGATCACAATGCTTGTCTTTCAAAGTTGGTTTGTCTTAATTTTTAAATTATTCTCCTGATTCTGCTGAACTCACTTTGTATCAGTTCATATAAATCATCCCAGACTTTTCTGAAACCATCCACTTTATCATTTCTCATAGTAAAATAATAGTTCATGCATTCATCTGTCATAATATATTCAGGGAGTACTCAACTGGTGGACATCCCCTGAGTTTCCAATTATTTGTCACCATGAAGGAAAGCTGACATAAATATTTTTGTGCATATAGGTCCTTTTCCTCTTTCTTTTATTTCTGAGGCATCACTAATGATACCACTGAGTCAGCGGGTATGCAGAAATTAATAGCTTTTGGGGTCACAGTTCCAAATTGCTTTGCAGAGTGGCTGGACCAATTCAGAGGTCCACCAACAATGTACCTGTTTTTCCACAGCCTCTCCAGCATTTGTCATTTTCCAATTTGTCAGTTTTGGCAATCTGATAAGTATGAGAAATGTAGTCTGGCATTGGATCTTTCCATGTTGGGAGGTATGAAAGGACTGGGAATATGGGCAATGACAAGATTCGAAGATAAAAGTAAGTGCGGTGGTAACTATATGATGGCAAATAGCAGGTGATGGAGAGAAAGGAAGGGGATGGAGGGAGGGAGAGAAGGATGGACAGAAAGAGATAGAGAGGGAGAGAGAACAGAGAAACTCCAGATTTCTCTGTTTCTTTTGTTCTTTATTATTTTTTAATTAATTTATTTATTTTCTGTTTTCTACAGTCACTTCCATAAGTCTTAGATTTTCTCCCCTTCCCTCCCTCCTCCCTCCCTGAGATAGCATGCAATCTTATGTGGGTTCTACACATACATTCTTACTAAATATATTTTCACATTAGTTATATTGCCTAGAACAGTTCAAATGAATGGGAGAAACCACAAGAAAAACCCAAACAAAACAAAACATAACACAAGAAATATATTCTGCTTCATTCTGAATTCCAATTTCATAGTCTTTCTATGGGATGTGGATGGCATTTTGCCTTGCGTTCTTTGAGAATGTTTTAAGTCCTTGCATTACTGTGAAGGGTTAAGTCTACCAGAAAAATTCCTCACACACTGTGGTTGTTACTGTGTACAATGTTCTTCTGGTTATTCTCCTTCCACTCAGCATCAGTTCAAGTCCTTCCAGGCCTCTCTGAAGTCTTCCTGTTCATCATTTCTTATAGCACAATAGTATTCCGATACATTCATATTCTACAACTTGTTCAGTCATTCCCCAATTGATGGGCATCCCCTCAATTTCCAGTTCTTGGCCACCACAAAGAGAGCTGCTATAAATATTTTTGTACACGTGAGACCCTTTCCCATTTTTATGATTTCTTTGGGATACAGTCCTAGAAGTGATATTGTTGGGCCAAAGGTAAGGTGTACATAATTTCTAATTTTCATGACTTAAAAGCTATCTTACTGTTGAAATAAAGTAATGACTGGCCACAGTTTCTGTGTGATTTATGATTGTTCTCAATTGTGAACAGTGAAGATACAAGCCAGTGTGGTTAGTTACAGAGAGAAAGAGCAGAGAACTGAAACTCCATCTGGATATGTTGGGGGTTTGAACTACATGAAAGAGATCCTTATTGATTTTTATATTTTTTAAATTAATAAATCAATAGCCCTTAGAAACTTTCCAGTAGCAGAGACAACTAAGCAATGGGGATTCAAACCCTCCATTTTATTTTCTGCTAGACTGAATCTACAAAATAGTAGCAACCTGATGAGAGCAAAGTTTGCTGGAGATGCACGTTATCTCTCCCAACATTTCCTCCCCTCACGTGTTCATTGGAGAAAGGGTAGTGACAAGGGAGTAGGTTGACCTGTTGGGAGAAGAAAGATGTGGTTTGAAAAGAGAGGCTACTTCCACATTCCAAAGATCTAGAGAACAGACTGAATACCTTTTTCTTTCATTTTTCTTTTCTACCTTAAACTTCCAAACCCTACCAGATCATGAAACCTTCTGGTTACATTTGAACCTTACTAGTGTACTCCACTATACTCTTTTTTGAAACTGGACATTTGCCTGCCTCCACTCCTGCAAAACCGCTCATTCTCTAGAATAATAATAGCTAGCATTTATATAACTTTTAAGGTTTGCAAAGCACTTTACATATAATTATCTCAATTGATCCTCCCACAATCCTTTGAGATAAGTGCTATTATGACTAAGGCCCAGGGAGTTAAGTGACTTGTCCAGAGTGATAGTAAGATATAACTCAGGTCTTCACTTTATCTACCAGTGCAGCTAGGTGGCACAGTGGATAAAGAGCCTGACCTGGAATTAGAAAGACTCATCTTCATGAGTTCAAATCTGGCCGCAGACACTTAGCAGTTGTGTGATCCTGGGTAAGCCACTTAACCTTGTTTGCCTACGTTTCCTCATCTGTAAAATGAGTTGGAGAAAGAAATGGCAAGCCATTCTAGTATCTTTGCTAAGAAAATCCCCATGTGGGGTCATGAAGAGTCAAATCCAACTGAAAAACAACTGAACACTTTATCTGCTGAGCCATCTAGCTGCCTTTTTCAGAGAGAGCTAAAAGAAGATCATTGATCGCATCTGCTACTTGGTTCACTGTCATGAGATGTGGTTCATCTGAGCCTGGTGACTTGTACTTCTCAGGGGCAGTTGTCCTACATACTACAATAGGAAAGGAAGAGAGGGATGGTGGGGGGTGGGGGGGGTGGTGATGGATACCTTTGGCACATCCACTGGGTCATCAGCTCCTCTGAGATCAATGACATGGGATCTGATGATCCTCTAGTCCAGTAGCCATGTAGTGGATGTCTCATCATCTCATCGGACAGGTACCCCAGTGATGAGTTTGCTGTCCCAGAACTTCTAGGTAGTCAGCTAAAACCAGTAAGGGCAAATCCGAACACACTTTTTAAGGAGAGAAGGGGGATGGTCTTCACTACAAAGATAACATTGTCTCTGAGAGCTCACTGGAGTAGAGAGTAGATGATATCTTTAGAAATAAATATGATATATAAAAAGGCACAAATAAAAAGGTTTTCAAAATCGTTTTAAAATGTGTTTCTGCAACTCTGAAAGGTTTTGTAGGAGGTGCTGAGGAAAAGAAGAAATTAACGAGGTCAATTTCCTTTAACTTGGTCAGGAATAATAAATACTTGCTGAATGAGTGGAAAAGAGAGACTTTTGGTTGAACAGGCAAGTGAAGAAATTACCAGAGCCACCTCAGGAGGTCCTTTGTGGAAGTCATGAGACTATGAAGTCCCAAGGAAAGAAGAAAGTAGTATATTTATCCCTTCTACATCATGTTTTCCTCATTGTGGTTTTCATATATGGCATAAGAAACTAAAGGAAGCTTTGGGGGGAGTTTTGGGGAAGCTGCAGATGACACAGGACCTATGACCACCTCATAAAAGAAAAAGACAAAATTCAGACTTCTCTGGGGAAGGCCAAAAAATTTTACAAGAATTGTCCAGATTAGAGGGGTGCCATGCCCCCAATCCCTGAGATGTGGAAGGGATGGCCCACAGGTATTCTGACATTGGACCTATGTGAAATAATAGCCAACACTTACACAAATGAGTTAAGGACTTTAAGGCACTTTACATATATTATCTCATTTCAGCCTCACAACAACCCTCTGGAGGGAGATATTACTGCTCTACTTTAGAAATTAGGAAATGAGTAAGAGGCAGAGACCATGGCCAGATGGACCAAGGACCCCCACTGAGAATGGGTAAGCAAGGCAGCAAAGCAACTGAACGTTGATGGGAAAGGGAAGCTAGCATGGCAGGGAGCAAGAGCAGCTAAGCCAAACTGAAAGAAGAAGCATCTGAGTAATGGATCAGCCTGATAGAAACAAGAACCCAGAGCCACTAGAGTGAACAATGAAGCCTGAAGTCTTTCCTTACCACTCCCAGGGCTCCATTCAGGATAGAGGTCTCTGGGAGTGTGCTGGTACATCACGAAGTGAGGGAGAAGTTGCTTGACATTATAGGAAACTTTGGATTCTTTCCTTTTGTTGTCTCCTGCTCCCCACAAGGATAATTAATCCCTGGGGGAAGGCAGGAACCCAATGGAAAGTAGTGGGTGTTTCTTGACAGTCTCTGGTTTCTAGCATGAGTCCTTTTTTGTCTTTCCCTGTGTAAATAAGCCACTTCTATGTTTGATACCTTGTGAGCCTATGTGGGTACTGTCTCTCCAAAAGTCTCCATGCTCCAGCCTCAAGAACACTAGGCCACCTGACAACCAGTAAAATATTTACTGTGATTCAGAATAGTTCAATGTTGATGAGTGAAGTATATACTTGTACTTAAGTGTTTGTATTTTTCAGATTTTACTCTAAATTGTGAATCAGCTATTTAAATATGATAATTATCAATTCTAGTAAATATATTTTGCTGTTTTAATAATGGGTTCTATTTTTATAGAAAAAGCAAGAATGAATGGAAAACAAGCCTCATTAGCAGACTGCCTAGTTGCTTAGCCACAGGATTGCTCAGCTAATCAATCAATCAGCAAGCTTGCACTTCTATGTGCTAGGCACGGGGGATACAAACACAAAGAGAGAAACAAATCCTACTCTCAGAAAGTTTACATTCTAATGTGGAAGACAAGTGCATATAAAAAATGTACAGCACAAATGTAAAGTGAATACAAATGCACACAAAGTAGTTAATGAAATACATGATGATGTGGGAAGGAGGGCTTTAGGAATTATGGGGGATCAGGAAAGGTTTCATGTTTAAGATAGTGCTTGAATTACAACCTGAAGGGAAAAAAAGAGATTCTATGAGATAGAGGTAAAGATGGAGTGCATTCAAGGTGACAGAAAGTGCAAAACCACAGAGATGGGAAATGGAGTCTCATGTGTAAGGAGTCTCATGTGTAAAGAATAGAAG
The DNA here is from genome assembly GCA_028658325.1 of Potorous gilbertii. Lineage (NCBI taxonomy): Eukaryota > Metazoa > Chordata > Mammalia > Diprotodontia > Potoroidae > Potorous > Potorous gilbertii. Next base: position 3,088 of record JAQQSK010010432.1, on the reverse strand, counting down.
AGAAGACCTGTTTGACTGAATCACAGAGTGCAGGAGGGAGAGTAATGTCTCATAAGACTGGAAAGGTAGATTCAGGACAGGTTGTGAAGAATTATATAAGCTAAACAGAGGGGTTAATATTTAGTTCTATAGGCAATAGGAAGTCACTGGAGTTTACTGAGTAGGTCAGATCTAAATTTAAAGAAAATCACTGCTTTTCCCCCAAGATGGCACCAAAGGTGAAGAAGAAAGTCTTTGTGTGTCGTCTCCCCCCTCCACCCTCTCCCCTACCCCCATACCCCACCCCAACACAGAAGCCAAGTCCAAGGCCTTGAAGGCCAAGAAGGCATTGTGTCCATAGAAACAAAAAGAAGATTCTAACATTCCCCACTTTCTGGTGACCCAAGATACTAAGACTTCAGAGATAGCTCAAGTACCCTTGGAAAAGTGCCCCTCGGAGAAACAAGTTTCATCACTATGCTATCATTAAGTTTCCCTTGACCACTGAGTCTGCTATGAAGAAGACTGAGGACAACAACACCCTAGTCTTCCTTGTGGACATCAAGGCCAACAAGCATCAGATCAAGCAGGAGGTAAAGAAGTTGTATGACATTTATGTGGCCAAGATCAACACACTGATCCAGCCTGAAGGAAAGAAGAAGGCCTGTGTCCAACTTGCTCCAGACTATGATACTTTAGATATTGCCAACACAATTAGAATCATATAAACTCTGTCTAACTGTCCCATTGAACCTACAGTAAAAAATTTTCTAGGAAAAAAAAGAAAATAACCTTGAGAGGAGTGTGTAGGATGGAATGGAGTAGGGAAAGACTTAAGGCAGGGAGACCAATCAGGAAACCATTGCTATAATCTAAGCAAGAAGTAATGAGGGCCTAGAATAAGGTAGGAAGCTGTGTGAGTGGAGAGATGCATCAGATGCAAGAGATGTTGTGAAGGTTTGGCAACTGACGAATTATATGGGATTAGCTATATGGGACATTGAGAATGACTGAGTCAAGGACAATGCTTAGGTTATAAAATTGGGAAGTTAGAAGGATGGTAGTGCCTTCTATAGAAATAGAAAAGTCTGGGAAAGGAGAGAGTTTAGGGGAAAAGATGAATTAGGTTTAAAATATATTGATTTGAGGATATCTCAGGAACATCCAGTATGAAATGTCTAACAGGTAATTGACTATAGAAGACTGAAGCTCAGAGGAGAGACTGGACCTGGATTGTACCCATTTCTGCCTGTCCATTCTTGGATGACTGTCATCTATATTTTCCCAGAAATTCACAATGGGGAGTGTACCCCATGTGTTGTAGGCCTTCCTCATTTTTTTCCTGATATGGAGAAGGTAGTAACAGAGCACTCCAGCTGTTCACTGGTTGTCCCTTGTTCTTTTCATGTGATCGTCCCATCTTCTTTTCCTGTTATGTGTTTCCCTGATGTTCCTTCCTGTCCTTCTTGGTTATATGTGGCACCTTACTCACATTCATCATATGGCTCTCCATCGTCTTCTATGTGATGTTCTAGATCTTTAGTTCTTTAGGGGTGGCTGTGTTCCAGGTCTTGATGCATGGAAAAAAGAGAAGCATGTGTTACAAGTACTTATCATTTGTTGCTTAAAGATAATGAAATGAAGACTCAGAGTGGGTGAAGGTACCTGCCTAAGTATCAGAGGAGGGAGGCAGGTCTTGGTTGATTCGAGGTCCAATACTCTTTCCTCAGTGCTACAATAACTCTCTGCCAATGTAGCTTCATATCTTATCCAAATCTCCATGTCTTTGTTTCATTCCTCAGAGAAATGTGTAACTATTCCCTCTGCCTGGGTTTCAGCAAAACCTCTGTCTCCCTCAAAAAAAAGAAATCAGTATTTATGTATTTTGATAATCACCCAGAAAAGCTCCGTCAAAAGAAAGTCAGATATCACTAAGCATCAGCACATTTCCCAGAAAGGGTAAAAGTCAGTTTCAACGGCCTTCCAAATTCATTGATTAGAATTTGGACTTGTATCACTAAAGCAAGAAAATCCTTCACATTAAAATGAAAGAAAGACCCAAACAGAAAGCCCAAAGCAACCACCCAGAGCTTAAATAAGCATAAATGTTGGAGAAAGAGTCAGCCTAGTCTGAAAGGGAGAAAGAGATCACTGGTGGCAGTTAACAATTGCAGTATCTTTCTGGGGAGACTGTTGTGGCTAAGTGGAAAGAAAGCAAACTGCAGAGTCCCTAAGCCTGGCCTCAGATCCCATCTCTACCACTTATTAACTGTGTAGCCATGGGCAAATCACTTCAGCCTCAACTTCCTCATCTGAAAAATGAGGAAATCTACACTTCCACTATCTAGACCACAGGCTTCGAGTTTGTGAAGACCCAATGAGAATATCTGTTTGAAATATGGCAAGACACTGGCAAAACATGGCTAGAACCCAGATCTCTCATTACTTGGTCTGGTGTTCTTTATACTTAATTTCCTTTTTCTCCATCTTTCCAGTATAGTCACTCCATCTTAGTTTACAGACTTTGATTCCAGGCTTCCTTGAATGGACCTCCTTCGATAGTAGCCACATCTAGGAAATTCCACACAGAAATCCCACAGATACATCTGTCTTTGGTTGAAAGCATCAAGTCCAATGACTCACATGAATTCATGGAATACTGGAGAGATCATTGGAACCAGAGAACCTATCAAATCCCCTCTTCGACCCTGTCACACCTATGTTACCTTGAGTCTGTCACTTTCCTTTCCTGGACCTCAATCTTTTCCTGTATAAAATGAGGGGGTGTGACTAGCTGGACTCTGAGGTCCATTCTAGCTAGAGATCTGTGTGTGACCTTGGACCATTCACTTCCTTTCCCTAGGTCCCAGATTCTTCTTTGGTAAAATAAGAAGGTTGGGTTTAGATGATCCCTCAAGTCCTTTCTCCCTAGCTCTGGATCTAGTTTGTTGTGATCCTAGTTCAAGAATTCATGCCAGGATTAACACATTAATACTATGTTTGTACCTTCTAAAGCTTTCAAGTAGAAATAACAAAGAAATATCCAGTAGACCTTTCTCTTCTATATACCAGAATTCAGTCCAAGAGTACTAATACCTGTCTAGCAATT